>JANEYF010000236.1:0-123060 GCA_029963845.1 Rhamnusium bicolor
ACACACACACACACACACACACACACACACACACACACACACACACACACACACACACACACACACACACACACACACACCACACACACACACACACACACACACACACACACACACACACACACACACACACACACACACACACACACACACACACACACACACACACACACACACACACACACACACACACACACACACACACACACACACACACACACACACACACACACACACACACACACACACACACACACACACACACACACACACACACACACACACACACACACACACACACACACACACACACACACACACACACACACACACATTGAATGCGTCAGTATACATATAAATACTCGTAAAATTGTACAAGTATAAACGTATGTATACACACATACACATATATACATACACATACACACATATTCACACATATACACACACACACACATATATATACACGTATATATATAAAAAATAACTATAATCGTAAACACAACTTATACATGCAGATATGAACAGTCAGACAGCATACAACAGTTTATCTAGATAAGAGGGAGTATTAAAGTATTCATAGACTGAATAGAAACTATGCTTTAATAGCAATGACTTAATTGTGTTCTGGAAAAGATTTAGATTTTCAATATTTTTTATTTGAGGAGGTAGATGGTTAAACAATTTGACAGGCATCACATAGGAACTATTTGATAAAAGTGCTAGTTTGTGATGAGGTAGTCTAATGTGGTTTCCGTGCCTTAAATCATACTGGGCAACTTCAGAACTTTGAGTAAATTTCTCAGGATTTTTTTTTGACAAACACAACACATTTAAAAATATATAATGAAATCACTGTTAGTATATTCATACCTTTGAAGAGATTTTTGCAAGAATATGATCTGGGTTTGAAACACATCGTTCTTATGATTTTTTTCTGCATAATAAGTACATCATTTATTCTATTTGAGTTACCCCAGTTTATAATACCATAGTTGAGAATAGAATTTACGTAGGCATAGTAGTATGTTAGCAATGTGTGTTTGTTAACAAATTTCCTCATTTGCCAAATTGAAAAACAATAACATGACAACCTCTTTATGATATACTCTATTTGAGAATGCCATGATAGGTTGTAGTCAATTTGCAAGCCTAGGAATTTTATACTAGGACTCTGTATTAACGATTTTTCAGATGATTTGACTAAGATACTACAATTATTTTCTCTTACTGAAAATGAAACTAAATGTGTTTTAGTTATGTTTAGTAACAGACCATTATTGTTGCAGTAGGATTCCATATTTTCGGTACCCTTACTAGCTAATTGACTGAGGCACGTAAAGTCGTTAGCTGATGCAACTGCTGCCGTATCATCAGCAAATAGTGATACATGTTCAAACATTACATTTTCATGAATGTTATTTATAAATAAAATAAATAGCAGGGGGCCCAGCGTGCTGCCTTGAGGTACCCCGACACCTAACGGTCGCAGATCAGAATAATAGTCCTCTGTTTCAGATCTTAGAAGGACTTTTTTGTGTTCTGTTTGATAAATAGGAACATAACCAGTCATAGGCTAACCCTCTTATTCCGTAATTATACATTTTTTTCTAGGAGAATACTATGGTTCACCATGTCGAAGGCTCGTGTAAAGTCAAAAAAGATGCCTACAACTTTTTTACTTTTGTCCAATTGCTCTAGAATATAGTTAGTAAAGGAAACCGAAGCATCTTCAGTAGACAGGCCTTTACGAAAACCAAACTGATATTTATAAAGTATATCGTGATTATTTACAAACTTAATTAATCTGTTGTAATACGCATTTTCAAATACTTTAGAGAATACTGATAACAGGCATATTGCTCTGTAATTAGCCATATCCATGTTATCATTTTTCTTATGAATTGGAATTACAATTGCGGTTTTAAGATTTACTGGGAAGATACCTTGACAAAATGAAGCATTAATTAAATCTGTAAGAATTGGTGCAATAAAGTCAGTTATGTGAATAAGAAGGGAACAGGGGATACCATCATGACCTGCAGAATTTTTTATTGCAACTTTTCTTATAATTTCTTTAGTTTCACTGATATCAATTGGACTTAAAAATATGCTAAAGTTCAAAGAGTTTACTATTCGAGGTGGGTTATAAGTACCTAGTTTTTGAATGAGATTTTCAACAGAGTCAATAAAAAAGTTATTAAATTCTTGTGCAGCACGAGAAAAATCTGAGGTTTCATTTCCATTTCTATCGCGAAAAGAAGAGGGATATCGTGGCTTGTAAGTTCCATTAGTCTCATTTCGAATTATTTGCCAGACTACTTTAGATTTATTAGTGGCATCATGAAATTTGGAGTCATTGTAATGATGTTTGGCTGATTGAATAGTCTGCTTATGGTACTTTAATAGAATATTGTAACGCATCCTAAGCTGCTCGTCATTTGTTAATTTGTAAGTTTTGAACAGTAAACGTAAAAATTCCCCTCGATTTATAATATCATCATTTATCCATCCTTTGTGATGCCTTTTATTTGTCTTACCACCTACTTTTATTCGTACCAGAGGAAATACTTTATTAATGATACTACTGAGTCTATCACAAAAACAATTGAACTTATCATCTGCATTAGTGAGTAGATAAACATCATCCCAGGTTTCAGTAGATAGTTGATATTTAAAGTTTTCTATATTAAGCTCATTATTAAAAAGTCTTTTATAGATATATTTAACCTCCTCCTTCTCGGGTGAAATTTTTAATGGAAAAAAAATAATCTGCATTTTATGATCAGACAAATGAGTCGTTAAAACATTAGAGTTGCAAATATCAAAATTTGTAAATATATTATCAATAATGGTTCTAGACGAACCTTGTACGCGCGTATACTCATTAATACGTTGTACGAAACCATAACATGAGAGCACTGTACTTAAGAACTGTGCATTTTTGTCATTTGCCTTAGGATCAAAATTTACATTAAAATCGCCACATATTATTTGGTGCTTAGATCTACTATTAGTTTTTTCAATAATACTTTCAAAATACCTAGTAAAATCTGCAATATCAGCTGATGGCGAGCGATAAAAACAACTTATATTTATAGTGATATTATCTACAATAATGTCTACACTAGTATACTCACAGATAAAGTCACAACCACTAATATTACTATTCCGTGATTTGAAGTCAATATCACTGCGAGTAAAAATTATGATTCCACCTCCTCTTGACTCAGAGCGACAGTAATTAGCTGCAAGGCAATAAGATTCTAGTTTGACAGAATTTACTTCCTCTGTTGAACACCATGTTTCGGTTATACATACAACTTCAGGCAAATTTAGAGATTTTAAGAACACATAACACTCATTTGTTTTGTCCCTAAGGCTACGTATATTAAGATGACATACTCTAAAGTTTATAGAGTTCCCTATTCCATCAGAATTATATCCGAGAGACGCGGATATAAAAAATTGGGTTCACTCGTAGAAGTCAAATCGACAGTTTTTGTGTTTGTGGGCTCACTCCTGTGAGTCAAATCTACGGATTGTGAAGATAAGGACACATTATGATCCAAAACAGTTTCCCGCATTGTCCCATGACACTGGATATTATCGTTGGTATCAATAAATATTAATGTTTTACATGTATTTTTAACATAAGCTAAGGCTTTAAGAACTTTGTTGATGATAGCTGTATCATTCAGCTTTTTGCCTTGGATACTATTAATGTCTACATAGGTAACACACCCTTTAGTAAATCTTTCGAATTTACATATAAATTCTTTTAATTTTGTGTTATATTTGTAGGCATGCCTATTTTTGCTCGTATAATATGGTACAGAAGTGATTATCACATTCGTGTGTGCACATTTTTAAGCTGATTACAGATATAACGAAACGATGGAGTTATACCCTTGTCAATATCATTTCTTCCTGCTATTATTATAACATAGTCGTCAGAAGTAAATGAGTGTGTTAATAGATCTAAGCTTTCTGTGACTTGTTCAAATAAAGCTCCTGGCTTCTTAATAGATAATACGCTGTACACATTCATGTCTAGTTTTTTTGTTAATAGTGCACCTGTTTTAGTTCCAACTTCATCACATAATAGTAACACTTTTCTTTTGTTGGTGTTTTTAATAGCCTCGGTTCTTGGAAAGCTTATGTGAGCGCCTCTGGTTTCATTTAATTCCACATGTTGCACTTCTTTGTCAGAAGACAACGATTTGCCTACGTTAGTCATAGTGTTAGTTAGTGTGGATACATCTTTACATTTTTTTAATTGTTTGTGTACCGGTTGATTTGGTTTTTTATGTTCTCTTGTACTTTGATAGATTGTTTTAGTTCCTTTATATATTTATTCAACTCATTAATAATTCCTTTTTGTTTTTCTAGGATGTCATTTAATTCCTCTTCCCTAGTTAAAGCTTCTTTTAGAAACTCATCATTTTCTTTTTTCATTTTTTAGAATATACTTTTGTTTCATATCACTTTCCTCTACAAGTTCATGGATAGTTTTTTCTAGATACTCTACTTCACTGCTGTTACCAGGATCCTCTATGTTGTCGTCACAACAGTTAATCTTATTATTTTCAATAAAGCGAATTTTATTTTTAAGTTTCGGTATCACATTTGTGATAAACTTCATGACATTTTATGCATACATAGTGAGTGAAGACTTTCGATTTACAACATTTGTAGTAAATCATTTTTGAGCTTTGGAGATAATATTAATTTAGGGTCAATTAATTTTGCAAGGCCACTGAGTATATTTATGTATTATTTTTAAGTTTCTTATACTTTTTACTCCTTTTATTTGCTGTTTTTAAATTGTGTTGATATATATCTATTGGTTTTTTAGAGTTTTTTTTTTACTACTAGTCACTTTATATTTTATAAATCAACTTATTTAAATAATTTGTTTATTATGATTGTTAACATAATAACACTTACACCACTAAACTGTACTTATCACTTATCACATCTAATATTATAGAATGGTATTTCGTTTTTTTTTTATTTCTGCAATTTAAGGCGGAATTCCGTTGTAAAGATCGAGCTAACACACTCTCTACTCTCACACACCAGGAGCATATATATGCGTATTTTTTTTTAACTTTTATCGATTCGTTCCTGAGAAATAATTGTTTCATTATTTTAGGTTCGGAAAATAAAAATAAAAGAAGCAGTTTAAATTATCGTATGTATTGTTCAAAATGACCCCCACCGACTTCTTTACAGTAGTATAATCTGTCTAGAAATTCTGTACGAACATTTCTGACCACATCTGGGGTCAATAAACGGCATTCTCGAACAATTCTTTCACGTAACTCTTCCAGAGATGCGGGTTTTATTGCAAATACCTTCGTTTTCAAATGTCCCCACAGAAATAAATCCAAGGGAGTTAAATCGGGTAACCTAGCGGGCTACTCCACAGTACCTCTTTTTCCAATCCATCGCTCAGGAAACCGATTATCCAAAAATTGACGGACTGCTATAGCAAAATGTGGGGTGTCCCATCCTGTTGAAAAAACAGTTCGCCCTCTAAAAGATTATAGTCTTCTTCGAGGATTTGGGTAATCATTGGGTCGATGTTATTTTCTAACAGATCGAGGTACCTTCGCCATTTAAATTGTCAGGAATAAGAAACGTCCCGACAATGTGATCCCCTAAGATGCCAGCCCAAACATTTAACTTCTGAGGCCTTTGGGTATGAGTTTCCATGAACAAATGTGGATTGGTTTCACTCCAATACCTACAATTGTGCCTGTTTACCTCCCCATTTGAAATGACGATTCATCAGAAAAACATGTATTGTACAGTAGATTGGCATTATCGTTTAATTGTTCACTAAAAATCTCACAGAATTCAAGCCGACGATCGGGATTATCTTCGTTTAATTCGTGTACCAAGTTAAATTTATATGGATGAAAATTGTGAGCCTTTACAATTCGATGATCACTGCTTCGTGATACAACGAAAGCCTCAGCTACTTTACTGATCGATTGAGTATTATCCATCTGCAAATGACCCAGAACTGCCACTTCGACTGCTTCATTCCCAATCCGTCGCTGAGGTTCATGCTTTTTTGTTTCCTATAGAACCTGTTTCCATAAATTTTGTCAATAATTGTAAAACATACTGAGATCCAACTCTTCTATCTGGGTGATTTCCATTGAATATGCGCTCCGTAGCTCTAGCACAATTATCGTTTTTAAAATAAATGCTGACAATTTCTATTCTCTCTTGAAGGGTATAAACCATTTGAAAACTCACTCTGGTAAAACGTATCTCGATTTAAAATTGGTTGTGAACAAATTAATGTTCAAGGACTATCAAATACTTATGAGTCCTTTATTATTCTAAAAACTAAACGGACAAGGAAGTGTTTTTTGTCGAAAAAACTCGTGTTGATTTGAGAGCATTAAAAAATGTAGTTTTTTTATAAATTTCAATACCCAGTGCCATGTATTTTAGATTATTTAAACGATTTCGATTGTGTGTAATCATCAAAAATAAAATTATTTTCCTTAAGAACAAACCGATAAAAGTTTTAAAAAATACACAGTTATGTAGGGAATTGAAAGACCTTTCAAAAGATGTATCACTCGACCCCCCCTTGCCATTTGAATTTTTTGAGGGGGTGACCGTGTAAGGTAGAGGGATGATGATAGGTATACAAGTATTACATTAAAATATGTCCCCCTTGGAAACAAGATCGACATGTTTGACCAATGTTTCAAAACAATTTTATCTCCAAAGTTATTCAGGGTGCCTACTTTTGGTTGGGACACCCTATATATAAATCTGCCTATAAATAAGTATACTATACTAAATAATAACTTTGAAACGCTACTCTAATAATTTATACCCCAGACTGTTATCCATGCAGTGCATATAAACAGTTATCTACAGTTTTAATTAATGTTAGCCTTTAACAAGTTCAACATTAACATTTAAAATAATTATAAAATATTTGTGGATAGCCAGTTATCTGATAAAGCGAGATAAAGTAAAACCATGACACACTTAACCTAATATACATGGAGTTGGGCAACAACTAAATGGAAGATTATCTGTTGGGGGTTGTTCAACAACGGGGTTCATGAACTGGTGCATATAATCCAAAAAAGTCCAGGGGTGTTGAAGGGCGTTGTTATCGCAAGTAATACAACAAGTGTATTAATGATTATCAATAACTAAATTCGTTGGATTTACGAGAAACAAAATATGCGGTTTCCTAAAAGCAACATATTTTGTTTCGAAAAAAGAGAACGAATTTGCGATAATCGTTAATTAAACGAGTTGGATTTGTTAAGATTATTTCTTGAAAAAAAGAAATTAAATTAATAATTAATTATTGTTTAATATTAAATTTACAATTAATTGTTACAATTGCTAATTTCTGACAAAAGGGTCTTAACTATCCTCTGTTCACTAGAGACACGGAGTTATGTTGTAATTTCACTAACTAGCAATGGGAATAATCGTGGTACGATAATCGAATTAATCGATTCTTTAAATATCTCAAGATAATCGATTATGACTTATAAAAATTAGTAGTTCTAACTTAGGAGGCTAAAATTACTAAAATTAGTAGTACTAATATTAGTAGATTATTAAAATATCTGGCACTGACAAACAGCGCAGATAATTTTCACGAATTTTACACATTTTCTTACATTCCAGGTTAGCGAACCATATGCCAAACACCGCTCCACGAAAGTAACTGTATACAGTCGTGTTTCTGAGGAACAAGAGCAAAGTTACGTATAATATTATTTACGTTTATCCCGCCTTTCAGCCTCAATATTGGTTGCTTGTACACGGCCGTCTCTAGACAGACGGCCGTGGCTTGTATATAAATAAAAGCATACATTCAATGATATATCAATTAATTCAATTACATAGTCTTTAAAAAATTGAATTTTTGGTATAACAGCCAGCTCTAAAGAATTGCAAATATTCTCACTGCCTAGTAATGCCCACAGCACCAAAGTGCCTTAATCCGGGCCTAGTTTACCATTGGTCTACAAAAAAATAAAGCTAGCACTTTTAACTAAAATCTTTTAACAGGATCATGATAAAACACGTTATATGCATTGGCTTCGAATTTAGTTGCATTGTAACACGAAACGCATATTTCCACCGTCTGGCTTTCCGTGAAATGCAGACCACTAAAATATAAAGTGGATATCCAGTATAGCGCTATGTATCTCAATATTTCAAAAATATGACGCCTAATGATAATAAATTCTCAATGACCTTTCTGTCAGGGCCGTAAGTCTTCAGCGTCTGTGGATCCAAATAAAAGCTCTGGGGTGACATTTCCCCTCTAAATGTTAAAGCTGCTACTGCGACCCTGATACGTGATCTGTAACTTCATGAACAATTGATCCCATTTGTTTAATATTTTTGACTCATTAATTTTTATTTATAGCCGCGCTGATAGCTGTACAAATTTTCATGGAAAGATTTATTTTTGTAGAATGAATTTAATAGAAAAATGGCGGAAATTATTGATATGAATCAAATAGATTACCTACGCATTTCCAATGAAATTGAGAAATAGTTTTTATTTCCTGTATATTTCGAAAAATAATGATTGAAATGAGGTGAATAATCCAATTATATATTACATTTATAAATCACCTTTTGCAAGATTTCTTTTAATGAAATATGTTGATAATACGTGTTTATTACACAAAATGGAATAAAGTTTGAATCTGAATTATTACGCCAATCCAATTTCAATAATATTCGTAAATTATGCAATGTTTTCAAACAACTCCTACTTAGAAATGAGACAACTCAATATAACAATGTGATATACTGGCATAATCTTTGGTTTAAAATGTGGTATGCATCAGGGTAGTGTGTTTGGGACACATACATTCTTATTATTTAATAACAACCTGCCGAATTTGATCAATCGTGTCAAGGTTGTGCATATATATTACACATATATCTGCTGCCAAGATCGAGCATTACATGCAGTATTCATTTTCATAAGGAAAATGTCAAGCCACCAGCAAATTTAAATATTATTTATTTATTACTCTTATGTGCCTGATGTACACTTCATTTCAAAAAAAACTGGTACAACTCTTGTAATAGTTTAGTTGTGTGCATAAGTCTGTAAATAGGGCTGGCCAGGCATGTCGAGAGGGGGATGGAGAAGAGGTGATTTACCCCGGACCTGAGTTTTTTTGGAGGAGATCGGTTTTCTTTGTGTTTTTAAACTTATTAAACCTTTCTCTTTTATTTTATTCAAATGGAATTTTAAAAAAATAATTAGAAAATAACTTTTTCAAAACATATTCAAGCCTGCCATATTATTGTCGGTTAAAACGTCGGTTAAAAAAATAATATTTGTTACGGATAATTCTACTAATGGTTGTAATTAAAATACTAACTGAATAATGATAATTCTATTTTTAAAATAAGAACACAAAAATACCACTTAAGATTAAAAAAAATGTAAACAATGCAAACTGAACATGAAAATACAATAAAAAAATAAAATAAATGAACTTCAATTACGTAATACGGAATTAACTAATATTTTATCATTGCTCCATTAGGGTCTAAAACTGCCTGAAGGCTTGCAGGCATGGACAAAATCAGATTTCTTGCAAGGTCAACTTCTTGCGACAAGTTCTCCCAAGCGTCTTCAATTATCCCTTCCAATTCTTGGGCATTATTTGGATGGTTATTTAATTTTCTTATATGTTTCACCATTAGTCCCCATACATTTTCAATTGGATTTAAATCTGGACTTTTAGATGGCCACGGTAACAACTCTATGTTTTTATTAAGAAACCATTGCCTAACACGATGGGCAGTATGTATGGAGCAGTTGTCTTGTGGGAAAATAAAATTATTTTCCGGAAACACCTCTATTACTGACGGCAACATAACATTGTCTAATATTTCAATATATTTAATGGAATTGAGATGACCACCACTGTTCCAACACACACCTAACCCATTTAGGCTCATCCAAGCCCAGACATTGACTGAAAACCTTACTGGTATTTGTGGATCGAAAGTATATTTTTCGTCGTATCTAGTGGAAGGAGGCTTATATACGCGAACATGTCCATGGTTACAGGATTTAAAAACCTTTTCGTCAGAAAAGGCAACTTGTCCCCAGAAGTTTTCATCATTGATTATATAGTTGAGTGCAAAAATAATCCTACCCTGCTTCTTTTCTTCTGAAAGTTTGTATTTTTTAGCCGCTGAACAACTCTTCAAGTCGCTTTGTAGTTTTATTCTTCTGCAAGCAGTAGATACCGAAGCAGGGAAATTTGTCTCTGAAATTGCATTTACTGCAGTCTGAAAAGGGTTTTCTATTAGGTAATTTATAAGATTTTCATCTTCTTGATTATTGCTCTTTCTGGGCCTACCGGAACCAACTTTACGGGATACCGTTTGGTTGGTTTCCCATTGTTCTTTAACACTCATTCTCGTGGTTTTACTCACATTGTATTCAACAGCAAGTCTTCTTATGGACCAACCATCTTCAATTTTAGAAACAATTCGAAATTTTTGAATATCTGTTAGATGTCGAACCATTTTTAATAATGACGCCACTGATTAACGTCAAAGTAATATTTGTAAGATTATTAATATCAATCAAAGAACGAATGATTTACATAGCTAAAAGAAAGTGTACCAGTTTTTTTTTAAATCAAGTGTACATTTAGACAAGCAGGAATAGAATTGATCAAATTCAAATCCAATCAAATTAAATTTGATTACAATTTGCTCCAAGTTAAATAGAAGTAACTTTTAAAAGTCCATTTTTATTTTCAAATGTCGACATGTAATTGCATTAAAAATAGTGTACAGGTAAAGCATTAGCGTCTCAACGCTGAATGTACTATTATTACCAAGGACTTAATATGTAAATACACCATTTTGAAAGAACTTTTAATAATAAACACATTTTTCTAATTGAAAACATGTCTAATCACAAAGATAATTGAGTCATAAGTTGAATTTACTAGTGCAATTATTCAAAATCTTGATCCTAGTTACCAGTTTTATCTCGAAGCAACTCGAGAACGCATCACATGCATGGTTCTTTTACCAGAGTAGTGAGTGAGTGAGTGAGTGAACTATGGTATTGGAAAAATTCATTTACCACGGAATATTTTTTTCAGCTTATTTTCCATATCCATACAGATATGGGGTGTCCAGATATTCGTATTGTATTATCGAGATTTGATTCTATATGGAAAAAATTTCTGGAAATACTTCCTAAGAGGGCTACGGCCTCCCAATTGGATGTGTATATTTTTTGGTCAACATATTATTTACTCTTTAATTTTGTTGGCTATTCGTTATCAAAACATGATTCTGGCACTCTTTATAATAATTTTTCTCAGATCCAACCGTCTACGAAGAAAGCCGGTTTAAAGTTACTATTCAAATCGCGCTCCATTAGCAATTTGCCAGTAAATCGTTTTAAGGTGAGTTCTCACAACGACTTTTTGCTTTCTGCATCTCGCGTCGCCTGTTTTTGATTGGTGACTTTCTCCAAGAAGTTAAATATTTTCAACTTCTTTGCGTCCAAGTCCAATTGGAAATAGACGACGCGAGATGCAGGAAGCAAAAAGTCGTTGTGAGAACTCACCTTAAAACCTTTAGGTTTTTTTTATGTAGACGGTTGATTCTAAAACCAGTTACAGGTGTAAACTTTGGCCCATAGGTTGAATTTCGATAAAAAATTGTCGAAAAGAACCAGAAAAAAAATGCGCCGAAAAAAGTATACCTCCTCCTCCTCCGATAGTTTTTTGTAATATTTAGCTTTATACTAAGTGCTATAGCTGTATCTCAACAACTTGGTGAAATAATAGTTATAAACCAATTTTAACTTTTTCCATATTTTTGGATAGAGAATCGGCTCCAGAATTCTCCGACAGGAATCTCCAGACACCCAGCAGAATTAAAATTGATATTGATAATTATTATTTTAATTTATGGCTCTGGTAGGAGGCACCAGTAGTCCTTGAACTACGGTTTAATGTGAGCTTTTTAAGCCATTTGACTATTTAATAATGTCTGTCAATTGTTATTGTTATTAACTTAAATCTTTTTTTATCTTCTTATGATCCAGTGTAAGTCAGATATTGTACGGCTTATATACCTACTTTAAATTTCAAAATAATTGTGAACATTTAAATACAATTATGCATAGAATGCACAAACTTATCTAAAATGACGTTTGAGGGACGTATTGTAAATTATTTTATCACACCGTTATAGAAAACAATCGTTCATAAATTAATCGTTCTCTGATTATTTCTAAAATTGGCAACAAAAAATGCGAAAATAAAGATTTAGCAGGGCTCAAATCGATAGGCGTACGTACATAGCTCGTAAAATTTTAAACCACCGATTGCTTCAAAATTTATTTAATTATTTTTATACCTATACATTTGTTACTAC
This sequence comes from Rhamnusium bicolor, assembly GCA_029963845.1. Taxonomy (NCBI): domain Eukaryota; kingdom Metazoa; phylum Arthropoda; class Insecta; order Coleoptera; family Cerambycidae; genus Rhamnusium; species Rhamnusium bicolor. Next base: position 12,454 of record JANEYF010000236.1, read on the forward strand.
TTTCGTCATTTGACGGATCATAATAATAACTTTTTATTCGATTGTATTGAAAAGTGATGTTTTTTGGTCCGAATATCTGGACGAGAAGATCTCCTTTTTATACGTAACAAGTTATTATTTTTTGTTGTGGTTGCTAGGCGACTACTTTTCTCACCCGAAATAGTACATTGTGTATCTAGGAGTAAAAGTATCACATTCCCGGTTTAACTCCTCGACCAACAAGCATTGTAGTCCGGGAATGTGTTTTTACTACGAGGTACACATACTATTTTTTCTGAAATCGCAATCAATATTATTATAAATTCAGGAATTTTTATTTATGTATAACATTTTTTCATTACAATCTAATTGCTTATGAAATCGTTTCTTTGACAATCACTGTTTATTTATTGTTGTGATAAAAATCAGATTCAGTGTTTATTTCGCTTTAATACTTGTAAATGCTAAAAAAATATTAAAAAATATTTAAATGGACAGTGATGATAATGTCCAGGAGTTTGGGACACCACCAAAGTTAGTAATAACTGCAAAAAATGTGACTTTAAATTTGATGTTCTTTTTTTTACTAAAAAAGATGCATTTTTAATGTGAGTTGGTTTGTCTACGTGCATTTATTTACTGTCTAAAATATATATAAGAAACGTGTACAGGAGTTACTTTCCCGGCTTAGGTCGGAAAAGTAACTTTCTCGTACTGTTTTATGATGGTTACTTAACAACGGACTAAAATACTATAAAATACTATATAGTTTTTATATTTTATACTTATACTGTCATTCTTATCTGAATGCGCTAGTATAATAGTTTTAGGTATACAATAAATAAAAAACAATACTTCCAATACATTTTGTCATAGAAACTATTAAAACAACTACTCAATTTAGGAGCAAAAATTGCATTGAATTAAATAACAGTGTTCTTAGTATCATGTTAGGTTTGAAAGAATGCTTATGTAATACCCAGTAATTGTTGTATTATTTTTTCTAGAAATGTAGTTCACATTTTGGCATATATCTAAGTTTTAGTGCATATACAATTTTTTCTCTGTGTAGATTTATACTTTGTCGTTGTTAATGCACAATTTTATTAAACAAATAATAAATGAGAGAATACAGAAGGAAAATGTATTTTGACTTATAATAATTATGGCAGTCTTAGGCACACATTTTTTTTAAAGTTACAAAAGATCATTGAACATTGTGTTAACGGTGAAGTAATTCGGTTTTGTTAATTTTACCAGATTGATATTATTGTATATTTTTTGTTTCGCCAAATTGAAATAACTAAATACACATATTTAATAATGCAATTCTTATTATGACGACTATAAATTATTACTTCATTTTGCTAACGAATTTCACAAGTAATGACGTCAAACATAATTATAATTAACATAAAATAGTACTTTTATCGTTCTTTTATCTCTAGCCCACCAAATTCTTCCAATTCTAAAGACAAGTTTATCGGTACTATTATGTAAATAAACAAATATAATCATATATCTAATTAAAGATTTGTAAAACATAGTTATATGTAACACTCCTAAATGCGTCTCTGAGAATGTAACGAACGTCCTGTCTCTAGTTGCAAATTTAAGTGGATTTAAAATTTGACATTATTTATTTTAAACGGATATGTAATGCATTGTAGAATTCTTCCTACATATTGTCTAGAGCAATTCAATCTTTTTATTTTTAGGTCATTTATATCGACGTCAAAAAAAATTAACATTTACTGAGCGTAAAAATAACCTGTTTGTATGGATATTTACATTTTTTATATCACACATTTTTATTTATTTTTTGAACTAACCGCAAATGGTATTGCATCAATGGCTGAAACGTGTAGAAATTTACAATCAATAAGTCAAAAACATAATAAATTATTTTAGTAAAAAGTGGCATAGAAGGCACGATAATGATATAAGATATATGATTGTTATACATTTTTTTAATCCCGATATTCTGATAACATATTTTTAATGCGATGTTTTCCTATAAAACAAGTTTTCTAATGATATTTTGTAGTGGTGGCAGAGACAATGAAATTATTTACAGTGTTTGCAACCATTTGCTTGGGCCTAGCCCTTGCCGAAGAGCAAACTCACTATGACGGGTAAATAAATTTTATATTTTGTTTGGAATTCCATTTCTTTTAAATCTTTTGGTAAAATAGTAGTACCAATTTCTTATATGACAAATTAATTAAAATATCTATGTAGCTAATACATATATGTGCAGACTGTCCTAAATTCATGGCTCATCTATCTTGCTTATCTAAAAAATTACAATTTTTAAATTTGGCAGTTTTACTGCAAAAGAACATATATATCTAAAATCATGGAAACTGAAATTCAGGAAATTTGTATTTTATAGAAAAGAAATTAAAATAAATCTATGTATATCTGAAAAAATTTATTTAGAACAACTTATTTCGTGAATTTTAATTAGCTATGTACAAAGACGACAAAGATATCAAATTTTTAATTTTTTCACATAACTAAGCCCAGTTGAAATTAATATTATCAATTAAAATAAGAAACAAAAAATATTATGGAGTTCGAGAAATACCTAACGAACACAAAACAACAATGTTGTTTTAGTATATTGTTGTTTTATAGTTAGAGATCGGAAGGCAGTGGCGGTTCGTGGGTCAAGAGATAGGGAGGTCAATTAGAAAAGTTTACTGTATTACCTACCTTTTAAAGTGATTTAAATTCCAAGTCGATCCTCCGGTCTTTTTGAGATGCAAAGTGGTCAATTACTTTTTCATTAAAGTCTTTTATCTTTTTTATTAATGCTCTTTCTATGGTAAGCATAGCTAAAGAAGATAACCTTTCCTGACCCATGGTATTTCTTAAAAATGTCTTTATTCTTTTTAAGGTGGAAAAACAACGTTCACTTTCGACGGTAGTCATAGGAGAGTACACAAGATTTTTAACAGTTTGGCACTTTCAGAAAAATTATGGCACAAATTATTGTTAATAAAAAGCTGTAACAAAGCTACTGCACCTTCACTATTGGAAAAATCTTCTCGGCTATATAATACTTCTAATTCAGTTTTAAGTTTCAAATGATTTATGACTGGATACTCCGTTTTAACTAATTTAAACATATCTTGAGGAAAGCTTTTTTTTATAATATTTAAATCGATCTGCGTGAAATAACAGACACTGCTAAATGATTACTGAAGCCAAACCTGTTTTTTGATCTCAGATGTAATTATATCACAAACTTCTAATGAAATTCTCCTTTTTGATTCTTCCGTTTCACATCTCTGGGCAGACTGCATGGATGTCTCCTCCAAATAGTTATTCAAAATTTTATTTCTGATGTCTTCAATTTTACTATTAAAAACGCCAATACACTTATTTACTGTTATGACATCGATATTACATTTTTATAATTGATTGAACAATATATCACAATGAGGCATAACTAAATGAAAAAAATTTAACCAGTAAAGAAAATGTTCATTTTGTAAGTAGTTTTTTAAACCAATAGCTTGGTTTAGAGTGTTGTTTTCTGATTCATTATCAATGATTTTTTCTAAACAATCTAATAATTCTGTTCGATAGGTATAAACAGTCTCTATACACTTTGTATTAAAATTCCATCGTGTTGGAGCCGCTTTAGGTAATCTCACCTTAACAACATTATCTAACACGGCTGTTCTTTTTGGCTATTTTCCAAAGAATGAAGAAAAGCTATGTAAATTAGCAAAAAAAAATTTCATGCTTTTATCCTGACTTGATGCTTTTTGTAAAATTAAATTTAGTTGATGAGCGTAATAATGAATAAAATTTGCTGAAGGATAACTTTTTTTAATTTTGGCTTGTACACCTCCAAAATCACCACTCATTACTGATGCTCCATCGTAACTTTGTGCTATCAATTTTTCAGGACTTTCGTTAATTTTCAGACATTCTCTTTTAAAATTACATCTGTCAAATGCTGCGATGTCGTTCCTTGAGGCTGAATAAATTTCCAAAATCTCTCACATACAACACCGTCTAAGACGTATCTAAACACAAAAACTATTTGTACTTTATTGGAACTATCTATTATTTTATTTAAAATATATCTATTTTTAGAAACGTCTTCGTTGTAAGCTTTTAAACTTTTTCTATAGGCACTGTCTAACTGCTTTCTAATATCAACTGTACCAAGTATTGCTAGTCTACAACAGTTATTCATATGACTTGATGCGAGCGAATGTTTCTGTACTTTTATTTTTAAATGTTTCAAGTCAGTTACATCTATTTTGGACCATATAGGATCAGGATCATCACCAAATAACAGGCATGGGAAACAAAAAAAATGCATTTTTTTACCTCGCATCCGCAAATCCACTCGGATAAATCGTACATTGAATTTCGAAAATACCTATTAACTTCTTTTTTCTTATCAAGAGATGTTTGCTTTATCGTCATATTAGATTCGCGCATAAGTCTATTTCACTTTAATTTGTTGTAAATTCGGTCCGTAGCTAGCACAAGTTGTGGATTGACCCAAGATTTTTAAATTATATAAATGAATAATGTAATGAATATGAATGTAGAGGCTCGATATTTGAATAGTATTGTGCATAGAATGAACTAGAAACTTTAATATATTTTTTAAGAATATTAAATATATATATATATATATATATATATATATATATATATATATATATATATATATATATATATATATATATATATATATATATATATATATATATATATATATATATATATATATATATATATATATATATATATATATATATATATATATATATATATATATATATATATATATATATATATATATATATATATATATATATATATATATATATATATATATATATATATATATATATATATATATATATATATATATATATATATATATATATATATATATATATATATATATATATATATATATATATATATATATATATATATATATATATATATATATATATATATATATATATATATATATATATGTATATATATATATACGTATATATATATATATATATATATATATATATATATATGTATATATATATATATATATATATATATATATATATATATATATATATATATATATATATATATATATATATATATATATATATATATATATATATATATATATATATATATATATATATATATATATATATAATATATTTTTAAACTTCAGAAAATGAATAGCTCTATTTTCTTATTTGTATGTGGGAGGTCATTGACCAAATGACCCTATAGAAGAACCGCCAGTGTCGGAAGGTAGTAATAAATGACGTCAATTCCAGGGTTGACGTTAGGTGGTTATTTTGTCGAGTTTGATAATATCCAAAGTTAATACAAAAAGGGCTTAAAGTATTGGTGAATATAACCCTCATACACATACATGTATTGTTGACTAGCGATCACAACGGTAAAAGTATATTGTCTATAGTTATTTATTTGTGGGACTCTATGTTTCCTCTCATCTTCTTTGGGCATTAAGCCACTAACCCATAAATTATTTAAAATTTTTTTTTAAATAAATCACTCCGCCAAAAGGATAAGTCTGTGGAAATATTTAAACATAAAACTGTCGTGTTTGATATTGCTAAACAAGACAATATTTTAACAAAGAAATTTTCCTTTAATTTTGAGAACGGAGTTAGAGAGTATTTCGAAACGTCTGTTTCAAGTCATCTAAAATATTGGACATTTAATTTTTATCTTCATGCTAATATTTTTTAAGTGTCACATTTTTGGATAGGCAAAAACATTTTTTTCAAAAACCAGCACTGGACTAATCCTTTTGGCGCAGGGGTTTATTTAATAGTTTTCTTAAAATAATTTATAGGACAGTGGCTTAATATCCAAAGAAGGTCAGAAAAAGTAAAAGTATATTACTAGTATCATATATTAAATATACGTAGATAGGCCATGGTAACCGAGTTGGTAAAACTCTTATAACTATTTACTCGGTACCGAATATCGATGGTTCGAATCCATCCCACAGCAAGTTAGAAATAATATTTGTAATTTGTTTCGGATTACGATGGGAGTGAACTGTCAATGCCCTGGATGTGGTTCGGACTCCACAGTAAACTGTAGGGCCTCGTCTCTCTTTAATCAATACAAAATCCTAGGATTTTCTGGGAGTTACTTCGGTGACTTAAGAGGCGGTTTAGAAATCATTTTAAATCCATCCTTATGTAAATATTTATCACTCAAAATCCTAGAGCCCAAAATTTTTATATCGAATTTAGCAGCGCTTATTTACGATATTGTTAATTTTGAAATAGTAAATCAGTACAAATGGTCAGTTGCAACACATTTACAGTTTCGAAACTAACAAAATAAATAGGCACTGCTTACAACGACACAAAATACAAAAATGTTTGGGTCCACATTTAGGAGCGATAAATTTTAACACAGGCGTAGATTGTCCATGTAGTATGGTCTTTGCCAATATTAATGCACCCACTATATTTGTCATCGTCCAGTCGCAAGCATTGGTGATTTTATCCGCGCTAATCTAGACGCATTTGCAGTGGCGTGCCCGCATAGAGGCTAGGGGGACGCAAGCCTCCCCCACGACCATATTTATATTGCCGCTCTAGCGCCCTAAGCAAAACTTTTCGTGAATATTCGATGAATAATTAATTATATGAAATAAATCGTTTCGAATTATGCGTCAGTTTGGCTGTCATGATGTCACAAGATTATGACATGCCAGGTCGATAGGAGACAGATGGGAGTTCATAAGCATGGACCATTACAAAATAGAACAACGCGTCTTGATTGTTAAACATTATTATCAAAATGGTGAAAGTTTTATTGCCACGATTCGTAAAGTGCGTCCAATTTTCGGTCGAAATAATGTTCCTCATTCATCTACTGTGAAAAGAATAATCGAATAATTCGAAAATACTGGTTCGGTTAGTGATGTGAACATACGACACGAGCTGGTAGAGGTCGTTCAGAACAAAATATCACGGTAGTTCGCGAGAGTGTGGCCGAAAATCCAGGGACGACGATTCGTCATCGTGCAAAAGAATTGGACGTTACAACAACCGCTCTTCAGCGTATTCTCACTAAATATTTGCATCTCCATGCCTACCAAGTCCAATTGACTCAACAACTTCTGCCAACAGACCATGCACAACGAAGAGAGTTCACCAATTGGATCCTTGAACAACAAGAAGTGAATGCCGATTTTACAGACAAAATAATTTTCATTGATGAGGCCCATTTTAACCTCGTTAATAGGCAAAACTGCCGCATTTCGGGCTCAGAAAATCCACGAATGATTTATGAGAAAGCAATGCATCCAAAACGTGTCACTGTTTGATGTGCATTGTGGCCTGGAGGAATCATTGGGCCGTTTTTCTTCGAAGATGATGCAAGTAATGCAGTAACGGTGAATGGCGAACGATATCGTGCTATGATAACCCAGTTTCTTGTGCCTCAATTGGAAGATATTGCTCTCGATGACATGTGGTTTCAGCAGGACTTATGCCACTTGCCATACAGGTCCGTGAAACATTGACGATCTTGCATGAGTCTTTTCCTGGTCGTGTCATCTCTCAGTTTGGTGACCAGAATTGGCCGCCCGGCTCTTGCGATTTAATATCTTTTGACTTTTGGCTGTGGGGTTACCTGAAGTCACAGATTTATGCCAGCGACTACCGAAGCATTGAAGGTCAAAATGAGACGATATATCAACTAAATACCGCCACATATATGCACACCATTACTCAAAATTTCGCCAAAAGAGTACGCATGTGTCAGCAAAGCCATGGAGGCCATTTACCAGATGTGTTGTTTCATACATAACTCCCAAATGTCTACATTATATCTTAATAAATATTTCAATCCTTCACAAAAGAAAACCATGCTTTATTGAACCTTGAAATGCTTCGCTCTTATTGAAACATAATATGTTTCAATCTGGGAATAGATCAATTAAAACTGAAAAACTACTTTAACTTAATCGACATTTTATTATATTTATATAGCATCCTCAGGACTAATTAAATTCAGTTTTCCTGGTTCATAACTCAGTAATAAATTAAATAACAAACAAAAAGTAGTACAAATCACAAGTTGAAGTAATTACAACATAAAACATTTAAATAATCTTTAAAGGTTCAACGATACACAGCAAATTTACTTTGCATCGTTGAAATGTTATACTATCGTTATTATATCGAGCCAACCCACTAAATACACGACTAGCGGTATGCGCAGTTTACAGTTGTCCGCCTGAATATGAAGTTCAAACGAAAAAAGATTGATAGGAAAAAATAGGAAATAAAATAAAAGGTAAAAAGATTTTCCAAGTTGCTTAACAGCATTGTACTGATAGTTAACAGAGAGTAAATTATTGTACTGCATAAAAATTCATTTTAAATAAAATATTTACTTAAATTCCGTCGCTTCGTCCGATTAAACTACTGTTTCTAATAATTATATAGTATCGCTTCTCGTTGTCAGATGGCGCAGCTAATTTAAAATAATTTTTAGTTATTTTCTCCATTCAAAACAGTTAATAAATTATTATACTTTACGAAAAGTAGACATTATGAAATTATTTATTATGCTCAAAAAGACTTTCTTATTGGGAAAAGCACCTTCTGATATTCGCCTCTGGCAACAGACGAGCGATTGTAAACTGCGCATACCACTAGTCGTGTATCTTGTGGGTTTGCTCGATCTATATACAAAAATTGTCGAGGGTGAATTACCCAAACAGCACGAAATGTCTTAAAGAGGTCTTTTTTAGGTCCAAATTTTATCTGAAAACCTAAAAACCTAAAAAACACATCTTATGGATCCCATCTTAAAGATGTTCCATATTACATTTTTAAATCTTCTAAACGCCCTCACAGGACATTTTTCATAAGCCATTCATCAGAAAAGTTTATTTACATCAACCTTGATTTATCCCATACTAACAAAAAAAAGTTTTATACATGTTTCTAAATAACATATTTTTATAATCAAAAATTAACGGGAAATTATTTAAATTCCGTTGTGACGTAATTAACCAATTGCCATATCAAACTATATGTTCACAAAAAATCAAAAATTCATTTAAACGCCTTATCTCCACCATATTATAACATCGACCATCGCGTTTTATTATATTTGGATTACTTCAGTATCAGAAAATAACAAATTTAATTCCATTTTTTTTATTTGGATACATTATCATTACTATTTGCGCCCTCAAAAGCGTTGTGTCTCCTCCGCCCCGAAAGGCTAGGTACACCACTGCAGATTTGTCGTTAAGTTTAGAACATTTTTTCTGTTTAATTCTGTTCAATCCCTGTGATAAATATTTTTTTTATTGTCGTCTCCGATGGCACCTGATGTTAATGGGATACTGCCCATTAATACAATTTCCAAAACGCTGTGTCCCCTCCGCCTCGAAAGGCTAGGTACACCACTGCGTATTTGTTATTAAGTTTAGAATATTTTTTCTGTTTAATTCTGTTCAGTGCCTGTGATAACTATTTTTTTCTTATTGTTGTCTCTGCTCTGATGGCACCTGATATTGATGGGATACTGCCCATTAATACAGTTTACAAAAATTAATCATTTTAAAACTTTCCAGCCTGAAAATGTGACTATTAACACGTTGACTGCTGCGGCCGAAAATTCTTACAATCCTAGGATCGGTCTCCGGCGTACAATAACGAACTTTCTGATCGGTTCTCCGGAGATCGGTACTCAACAGTTGATATTCTGCCATCTTTTGGACTGGATTTAAACAGAGGGTAGAAAATTACAGGGTTCTGTTTATATTATATGTTGTATTTAGTTATATCACAGAATCAGAGACTTCTGTGGTTATATGTGAAGTAGTACGGACCTCCGGGGGCCTTAACCGCACCAAACGGACTGATTTATTTCAATATCAATTAACGAAATTTTGATTTTAAATTTACTGAACTTTGTTTTATAAAACAAACTTCGAACACTTCTCTAAAAAATAGTAAATACATACAAGTAAAAATGCATAAAATAACTAATAAAATAAGTATAAATATTCTGAGTTTAGAGTGCTTGAATGTTCAATTTAAAATTTTTTGGATTTCAGTGTCTTCTGCACTTTTTTATCTAAATTTTTATCATCTTGTGCACATTGTGCCAAAAGCAAAAATTTTCTCCACGACTAGTCATATTTTGTTTTATAATTTGTCACGTCTTTATTTAACTATAATTTGGAACCCATATAATTTGCAAAGGAGACGTCTGTCTTCCACTACCAATGCAAATAATACCCTATTTAAACATGTCGAATCATGTCCCCGGTGATCGACACCGCAAGGAGATAATAATTGTCATTCTAGTGCGGTACCAGTCTTCGACGATCGGTATATAATTTGTAAATTTTTAAAAAATACAATGCATAGGCTTTCTAATCCTATCGTTAAAATTTTTTTTTGCAAGTTTTTTAACAAAAATATTGCTGTTGGAAATAGGGGGGGAGAAGTTTTGTTAAGCACCACAAGGCATGGTGTAAGATTCCGGGGACCATCAACGCAGTCAATACGTTGAACGCCACGAAATGAAACTGGTTTATGCATATTTGAATAATTTTCTATAAAATGGACTCACGTAGGTCTTAGGAGTTTCAAGGTGATATTAAATATTCTGGTCGATAAATTTAAACTTTTGTTTCTGTTAACTGGAAATAATGAGTCAATTTTTATAGTTGTTTTTGTGCTGATATCAGATCTGTAAATAAGATTTTTTTATCGCACTTACTTTTTGATTTAACATTTTTTTGTGGCAGCAAAAAAATTCTTTTATTACATTAATCGGCATGTTACATGAATTTTATATTACCTTTAATGTATTTTTTATAGATTTTCTGCTCTACTTCGCCTGAGGAACATCCCTCTTGAGAGTTCAGCAATAGTCCGCTAAAACTTTCGGGCTCCAATTTCCTTGGTAGCGCTTTTCCATGGTAAATATATTCTGGTGGAAGCGTTCGCCATCTTCTTCGCTTCAAGGTTCTCAGGAAAGAAGTCCAAACGTAAATCTAAAAAATGTATTTTAAGAGACATATTGCTAGTCTCTTGCCTCTGCTGTACCATTCACACAGGAAGCAACAAAATTATGTGCATCTAAGCAAAATAAGTATTACTTTGAGATATCCATAAATATCTCAAGAATATTTCTCATGCTGTTTGCAGGTCAGCAAGAGTTTCATGGTTTCGTACGATTAATTCATGTGAGCAGCATATGCAAGTTCGATGGATATTATTTCCATTGCGACTGCTTTCAAACACAGCATTGATGAACTTATCGCCATTCTTCAGGATCATGTTTTTAGTCCCAAGGCCTTTAGTAAAGAGCCCACATCATTGCAGTCTACTAGGTCATTTGTGCTTAGAAAAAAAATTTCCTAAAATATTTTCGGCATTTTACCAAGACAAAGCGTGGTGAAGGTAATTTTGCAACCAATCAAAAAGCTTTAATGAGAGATTGCAATTTTATTTGAAGAGAAATCAGTTTTCCTCCTAATTGCGAAGGTGTCCCTGAATTTAGGAACTCGGATATATACCTAATTATTTTTTTAAAGAAAAGTCACTCCTGATTTTTTTATCATTCACACCTATTCATGCGTTGATCCGTCCTGTCTGTTCTTTCAATTTTAAGATAGAATTACACACAATTTTTCATATTTTAAGCTTATACCGTCTACGATTTATTTGTGACCTGTTCTTAGTTTAGTTTCCACTTGATTGGATATTAAGCTTAATAATCAATAATAAGTCTGATCGTTTGGTGCAACGGTTTATTTATAGGTAAAGTTCTGTCGACAATTACATCTGCTGAATCTTCCATTCCTAACATAGTTTTCCGAAAACAAAATACAATACGCCTTTTTTCAGGGACAAAACTTCAATAAATCCACAAGTTCCGACGGCATTCCAACTATCGTTCTTAAGACGTGTACTCTACTATTAACTTTGTGCGATATATAATCGCCTCTCACTGGAACTCTACCGAAATTAAAATATTTCATAACTGACCACAATCTTTTTTATAATCAACTTTTTATTCCGACATCAAATCAACTGAATACCAAAAAAATCCGTGCAAGTTTTTAGGACTACTTATGATTATATTATATCATTATACCGTATATTGCCATCAAGGAAAATTTATTAAGGACAGTTTTTCTATCTTTGGAAGTTTTGTCTCATCTGTCCTACCAACATTTTAAATTTATATAGTTGTATCCTACGAAAGCGTAGAAAGGACATAGTACAAAATCTTTCATAATTGTCAATTTAAACTGGCAATTATGGATAATTGCCAGTTTAAACTGAAAATTATCCTTAATTGTCAGTTTAAACTGGCAATTACCCATAATTGCCAGTTCAAACTGACAGTTATCCTTAATTGTCAGTATAAACTGACAATTAGCCTTAATTGCTAGTTTAAACTGATAATTAAGGATAATTGCCAGTTTAAACTGACAAATATAATTGATTGCTAGTTTAATCTGACAACTATCCTTAATTGCCAGTTTAAACTGGCAATTAAGGATAATTGTCAGTTTGAACTGGCAGATATCCCTAATTGTCAGTTTAAACTGGCAATTGTCTATAAATGCCATTTTAAACTGGCAACTATGCATTGAAACGTGCAGTATACAGAATTTATGTGTTTGTGGATAAGAGTACAAAATATTTCATAGTTGCCAATTTAAACTGACAATTTTTCTTAATTGCCAGTTTAAACTGACAATTAAGGATAACTGCCACTTCAAACTGGCAATTATCCTTAACTGTCAGTTTAAACTGGCAATTTTCTTTAATTGTCAGTTTAAACTGGTAATTATCCATAATTGCCAGTTTAAACTGACAATTAAGGATAATGGCCAGTTTAAAGTGGCAGTTATCTTTAATTGTCAGTTTAAACTGGCAATTAAGGATATTTGTCAGTTTAAATTGGCAATTATGAAATATTTTGTACTATGTCCTTTCTACACTTTCGTAATATCCGTATATATTAGAGTCCATAAAATAAATTATATTTAAAAATATTCTTATTCTAAGTACAATTTGATTACCAAGGAGAGGAAACTGGATCAGAGTCTAGGACTGGTATCTGCTAGTGCCTCATGGTTGGCAGAAGGACACACGTAGACAAATAAAAGCAAAAGTAAAAAATGAATAATGAAATACATACAGCTCGATACCATTGTTGAGCTGGCATCACATTAGCATACATGGTAACAACTAATATTCGTTCTGCATTAATAGCTGTTAAATTTGAGCAATTTGATCTGTATTTATGTTTGTACAGGGTTATTCATTATAAATTACCCACCCCTTATCATCGTTATTATTGCCAATGGGAAAAAAGTTTTAAATAAAAGTTGTGTGGTTATGACTGAATTTTGCTAAAATGCTATCAAAAGTACAGTAGCGTGTAGATTTCAGGGGATACAAGAAAAATAATATATTTTTTTAAATGGAATACCCTGTATATTATTAAATTTTTGGAATGATCCTTTGTTCCTGATTTCAAAAATATACCATATGTTACACCTACAGTATACCGTTTTTGAATTATTAAACGTCGAATATCTTAGTTAAACTAGTTGTTGTAAATACGGAAAAGTTAACATTATTAAAGTGAGCTATGAAAATGACAACTATTATGTTTAATAAGTGACATTTCTTTAATGAAATAATCAAATGGTTTACAGTGACGAAAGAAAAGTTCAAATATTTTCTTGTTATATACAAAATAACAAAAATAAACGTGCAAAAAAAAGAGCATACAGGGTGTTGTATCCAAATCGTCCAACACCATCAGAAAATACGTCAAAAATATTTACCAAAAGGTGAATAATACCTCCAATTTTAGTAGAAAAAAGCGTGTAGTTCAAGCAAACCAGGAAGAATAGCTAGATATACTGCTTCATTTCGAAGGTAAGCCTATCCATATTTATTCGCGATTAGACTTTTTTCAAACATTATATTATTTTTTAGAAAATTCTGAATGTAGTATAAATAATGCAGTCGATCAATTAGGTAAAAGTTATTCCAAAATCCAACGTACGTTAAGAAATAACAACTACAGACCATATAAAATTTTACCCGTACAAGTTTTAACAGAGGCTTATAAAAGGAAAAGGCTGGACTTTTGCCGCCAGATGATTCAAAAGTTGGATGAAGGTCCCGATTTTTTTACTAAAATATTATGGACTGATGAATCATCCTTTTCTACGGCAGGAGATTTTAATAGGAAAATTCGAAGGTCGTGGGAAAATAAGCACAACAGAAAAAGATTGGTAAAACAAATAAATAAATCAGGAAGAAAAACGATAACAGCGTTTGGTGTGGTATTTTGAGGAACAAAATTGTTGGGCCTATATTTTATGATTATACTTTAACTAGAGTTACCTACCTGGAAATAATTATCCCAGAAGCAGAAAATATTCTTTTGCAGTATTTTCCGGAAGCCGAACTTGATGATTTGATTTGGATGCAGGATGGGGCAACTCCGCATAGTGTTCTACCCGTTGGAGATCATTTGAATAATGTATTCCCAATATGGCTAGGGAATAATGGACCTATTAAATGGCCACCTAACAGTCCGGATTTGACCCCTGTGGATTCATTTTTTTGGGGATATCTAAATCACATTGTCAATAATAATAATATTCAAGTCATTAAAGACAGGATTCGACTTGAAATAAACAATCTGAATGTAAATAATGAAGCCATTTCCGGTGTAATTATAAATATTAGAAGACGTTATCAATTATGCGTTGACAGTAATGGTGGACACATCTATTATGAGTTATCATTTATTTATATAATTTTGTAAATAAATCTTTGTTATCTATTTTGTATAAATATTTGGTTTTTTTCTTCCTCACTGTAAACCATTTTGATTATTTCATTAAAAAAATGTCACTTATCAAACATAATAGTTGTCATTTTCATAGCTCACTTTAATAATGTTAACTTTTCCATATTTACAGTAACTAGTTTAGCTAAGATATTCGACGTTTAATAACTCAAAAACGGTATATGGTAGGGATAATATATGGTATATTTTTGAAATCAGAAATAAAGGATCATTCCAAGAATTTAATAATATAGAGGGTGTCCCATTTGAAAAAATATATTTTATTTTTTTTATCCCCTAAAATTTGCACGCTACTGTACATTTGAAAGCATTTTAACAAAATTCAGTCATAGCCACACAACTTTTATTTAAAACCTTTTTTTCTATAGGCAATAATAACAATGATAAGGGGTGGGTAATTTATAATGAATAACCCTGTACAAGAAAAGTTAACGTTCCCCATTTAACCAATGTTAATGGTGTAAATTTTAAATGGTGCATGGGCAGGCAGTCGTGATGAGAATAAACGAGATACGATAATCGAATTAGTCGATTAATTAAATATCTCGTGGTAATCGATTACACCGGCACACAAAAAAAAAGTAGTTTGTACATTTGACGCCACCTACCTCCCGACATGTATTTCGACCCGCTGAATCCGAATTTGAAGTCAGTTTGGACCGTACACCCTCAAATATCGAGTAAATTGAAAAACCGTAAAAAAATAGCGAAAATTGGGTGTTTCGGTAATAAAAAAATTTTGTGGATCTAAACCAAGCCTAGTTTTTATGCATTTCGATCCGCTGAATACGAATCTAAAGTATATTTAGACCATAAGCCGTTTTAAATCTAAGTAAATTGTAATAAATCCTCGAAAATTGCTAAAAATGGCAAAAAAATTGTGATTATGTTGATGAAGAAAATTTTCATTCTGTTTATACGTCATTTTTTATAGATTTTACAATTTTTCACATTTTCAAATTCTAAACTTGTATTTTATGCATAAAAAAATACAAGAAACGTATTTAATCGTATTTCATAGATTCTTTTCAATTTTTTCAACTGCAATTTTTTGCTATTTTATCGGTTTTTTTGCGATTTTTTGAGATTTTGAGGGATTAATGGGTCAAATATATTTCAGATTCGGATTCAGCAGATCAAATTACATAAAAATCCTCTTCGATCCGGGTCTACAAAATTTTTTTCATCAACATAATCACAATTTTTTGCCATTTTTAGCAATTTTCGAGGGTTTTTTACAATTTACTTATATTTAAAACGGCTTATGGTCTAAATATACTTTAGATTCGTATTCAGCGGATCGAAATACATAAAAATTAGGCTTGGTTTAGATCCACAAAATTTTTTTTATTACCGAAACACCCAATTTTCGCTATTTTTTACGGTTTTTCAATTTACTCGATATTTGAGGGTGCACGGTCCAAACTGACTTCAAATTCGGATTCAGCGGGTCGAAATACATGTCGGGAGGTAGGTGGCGTCAAATGAACAAACAACTTATTTTTTTTTTGTGTGCCGGTGATTATCACTTCTAAAAATTAGTAGTACTAATATTACTAGTTTAGAAAACTAGTTGTACACAATTATTGCACGATGAATGCAGCGACGTCCGAATCGATTAACCTCTCGCCATTATTATAAATAAATGAAAAAAAGAAAAACACTAAGAGGTTAAAATTACTAAAATTAGTACTACTAATATTTATTGATTATTAAAATATCTCGATTAATTATAACCGATTATTGAAATGTCTCCATCACTAATATAATTTTCACGAATTTTACGCATTGTTTTGTATCCCAAGTTTGCGGATCATATGCTAAACATCGCTCCACAAAAGTAATCTTTACGCGGTCTTGTTCCTAACTGAAGAAAAAGCGCAAAGTTACGTGTACAGTTTATTTCAAAATTATTTGCAACATAAAAAACGTCGGATTTTTTAATGTCTTTACCACCGTCAAAGAAGCCGACATTTTTTATGTTGCAAATAAGTTTGAAATAAACTGTAATATTATATACGTTTATCCCGGCTTCCAGCCTCAATACTAATTGCATATATTACAGGTTTATAAATAAACGCACACATATCAATAATATATCAATTAGTTCATTAATATAAGGGCTCTAAGGATTTTTCATGTAACAGTCGGCCCTGAAAATGGCAAATATTTCCGCTGCCTATTAATTTGCACAACACTAAATTCTATTTCTTCTGGTTTAGTGGTGTAATTGGCTGGAGCCGCGATGACAAGTGATACTAAAAATCTTTTAACGTAGCTGCGGATTTGAATCCCGCCACTGGCACTGACATTGTCGCTAGAAATGGTTGTATGCCCAGTATAACTCCGTTCTAGACAGCCTCGGCTTTGGATCTCCGTGGTTGTCTAATTTATGTGGTGTTTATTAAACTCTTCGTGTAGGTACTTTCTTAAACATTTAAGTAATATTAGGTTGCCTTCTTCTACAATTCTGTAATGTCAAGACATTCAAACCCATTTCTCAGTACCACTAATTTAAAAAGATTTAAACGCAATAGATTAATATAGATCAAATCATCTTACAGGGTACATCTGGGTCAAATAATCTCGTTGTACCATTTCTGGAAAACATCTGCTTCCCAAATTAATGTTAGTGGCTTAAATATATACAGAGTGTTCGGAAATAACATTAGTATAATTCAGGAGGTGATTCTGCGCCCAAAAATATGAAGAAAAGTTCCCATGTATGTACATGGGTCCGGAAGTAACTCCATGAAAACATGAAGTGTTGAAATCGATTTCAGCCCAATACCATTTATGTTTTCATTTATCAGCTGATGTTATTGGTTTGTTGGAAACTATAATTTATCACTACATATTTTTATTTTAAA
The DNA here is from genome assembly GCA_029963845.1 of Rhamnusium bicolor. Classification (NCBI taxonomy): domain Eukaryota; kingdom Metazoa; phylum Arthropoda; class Insecta; order Coleoptera; family Cerambycidae; genus Rhamnusium; species Rhamnusium bicolor. The sequence continues at coordinate 30,237 of JANEYF010000236.1, forward strand.
TAAATTAAGTTTAATTCCTAACAGCCACTCAACCACGGAAAGTTTGAAAAGGCTGGAATTCATTAAATAAACTTCACAGTTGACAATGCGCATGTCTAGACTCAATACGGTACCCATTTTCATGTAGTTGGATCTCGATACGATGCCAGAAAAAGCCGAATCGACCTTGGAACTCAAATCGAATTCAATACTTGTTTTCATTTAGTTTTCAGTTCGGGAAGTGTATTTAAATCGATTTGAATACTCCATGAAAACGTAGTCAGTGTTTACTGGGGTCAGTACCTAAAATGTGGTATTTATTGATTATTTTAAAAACTACTGGGACTAGAGCGGAAAATTTGCTACAAAGAGTAAATGTGATAAAAAAAATGGCTCGTATGGTTTTTGTTTTGGGGTCTTTTCACTTTTAACTCTAGAATAAGGCTTTTTAGATGATTTTATGAATAATTGGTACTCTTGGTGAAAGGCTGTAGAACATATCGTTTTCGACAAAATCACGATCTTAAATTGGACGCATATTTTCACAATGACTATCATAAAAATATATAATCGAAAATAAGAAACTTACTATAAATGAATAACGTACCTAAATTCTTATTATTATAATAATAACCATTACTTTTATTGCAGAAAGTGAAATGCCCCCCATTCATTTGAATTCAGTTCCTTCCTCGTCTTGCCTAGATATTATTACTTTTCCAAAAATACCAGGCCTATTTCGTATGACCTCGCACTCATTCATCACCCACTGCTTCAATTGTTCAACATTTTGAACATGGACTGCTTAAAACGAGGATTTTAAATAGTCCCATACAGAATAGTCAAACGGATTTAAATCCGGACAACGAGGAGACTGTCGCTGAAAACAAACATTAAGAGCAAAATAAGGCAGATCCCCATCGTGCGTAGAATACATGTCACCTCTTAATTGATAGGGTACATTATCAAGTAGATTTGTTAAAACATTTTCTAAAAAATCATAACAGTTTGGAACGTTTATGCGGTTTGGCAAAACATAGGGTCCTATTAATTGGTCCAAAAGAATTCCCGCACAGAAATTGATGGAAAATTTTTCCTGGTGTCTCGATTCGAAAATTGCGTGTGGGTTTTCGGTACTTAATTGTCAATCAATTATCGTCATTAAATAAAGCTCGTTTGCATTGTTGTTAAAGTGGCATTGGGACCTGTTACATTTATTTAATTTCATTTAATTTTCTTAAATGTGAAGTTAAACATATTTTATAAATTTTCTAATTATTATCATCACTGTCGTAGAAAAAAATAGTGTATGAACCACGTGTTTTTATTTTGTTCGTGTTCATAAACTAAAATAAAATTACACTTTTAACATTTGTATAGTAAATAGTAATTGCATAATTTTAATGAACACCTATCAATTTCTTAAAATTATTTAAAGTTTGCTTTTGTTTTCATGAATACATTATGTAGAAAAGAAACAAACAACAAATATTTGAATTCCTAGGCAGAAATATTATTTGTTCATATTTTACTTATTTCGTTTATTTTAATCGTCTTATTTATGTTTAGTGTCCTGCTATATATTAATATTACAACTTAGTGGGAATAAGTCAATCAAAACAAGAACCTACTTTAACTAAGTTCAAATAAAATAGTTTTTACGTTTTGATTGACCCATTCGAACTAAGTTGTAATATCAATATTTCATTTACTTTACATTTATTTCATATTTCAAATTAAATTATGTACAACTTTTATGCCTTCTTATAGTAATGTTACATAGTCATTAAACTCATTACACTGACTTACATTATTACATTATCTTACAGTTACAAAGTGTACCAGCTCACACCTGTTACTGAAGATGAGGCCATGGTTTTGACAAAATACATGGAAAATCCGGATTATGACTTTTTGGTCTCTACCTCGTGTACTCAATAACCCAGTAACCGTCATGGTTGCACCAGATGCCCAAATAGGTTTCGAAACCGATTTGCTTAGTAACAACTTGGAATTCAGTGTTCTGATAGATAATGTTGAAAGGTAGGTACAGAGTTAGTATGCAATTACTTATATGATTCTAAAACAATAAAAAATATTATTAAAGTTGCAATATCCACTTTATAAGAGACGATATCTGTCCTATATAGGGTGTTTCAAAAAACATAACAACATTTGTAAGGCAGGTAGTACATAAAAAGATCAACAGAGCTTAAGACACATATGTCTACAAAAAAGTTCTCGAGATATCGACTGTTAAAATTTAAATTTTTAACACATTTTTTAATGCAAAGAAAAAGCTACAACAGATATCGGATTAAAATTAGATATAGTAATGTTTAGAGGTCGACAAATATGATTAATATTGTCCTATTATGGCATCTCATAGAAGGCGCCACTTACACAACTGTCATTGTAAAATTTTGCTTCTAACTTTTGTGAGGTTAAATTTGACATAGAAAAGTTACTTTTAAAGTCGCTAAAATGCACTTTTTTGAGTTATTTGAAATTAAAGATGGCAAGTCATACTCAATGTGCAATGAGCAATGATTGGATTTCTTTGCCTTTGCATGAATTTTGTTTTACAGTACATTAACTAAGAAATATTAATAATAAGCCAGTAGCTACGAACGGTAGCTACTAACTACCTGATTAACTGCATCATGCTCATAATGTCCATCATTTTCACGAATGCTGTACACAACTGCATTAAATTTCAGAAATCAGTATCTCGAAAATTGTTCATATTAACACATCTATTTATTAAGCGCTTTCCGCTTATTTTTGATATATCTATATGTACCTCCCTAGAAACATTGGTACGTTTTTTTAAAGAACCCTGTATATCAATTTTATTAATCCTTTTGACATTATTCATAATCATAAACAAGAATCAAAATCATTTCATAAAGACTACAATTCCCACTGGAAACATCTTTTGTTTTAAAATTATTTGTTGTTTTTTATGATTAATAACAATAATTGCTATTAATCATAAAAAACATTATTATCAGTCCGATTGACGGTATGACTATGTATTTGTGGCAGACATTAATCTTCAAATAATATACTTAGCAAATAAATGATGATAATATTAATAATCTTAATTGTTAACAAATATCAGCACCCACAAGAACATAACGCAAAAGAAAAACCTGATATATTTATTGTTCTTGATATAATTAGAATTTTCAAATGAAATTGTGCAAATATAATTCATGTAATAATTTTTCAGATAGATACGTAAGGTTTTATTTTTTACCACAATATTAAGGCGTGGTTCCATTATCTTCGGCTTTACTAATTGGCAAGGCATTCGACATTATTGCTTAAGTAGCGTATATAATTTCAAAAAATTTGACTTCTTATTGCTTCGTATTTATACATTTCTAGAAAAAAATAATAGAACTTTAAATTTTATACTGTCATTCTTATCTGAATGTGTTAGTATAAAATTTTAGGCATATAATGAATGAAAAACAACACTTTCAATACATTTTATCATAGAAACTATTAAAACAACTACTCAGTCTAGGAGCAAGAGCTGCATTGAATTAAATAACAGTGTTCTTAGTACTAGAAGCAAAAAAATTGAGACTGAAAAATATTAACTCACCAAAAAGGAAAATTTTCAGTCAAGAAATGATTTTCTTTAGTTACAATATAAAAAACGATAACACCTAGTCCGATGTATAAATAATTTGTACGCGGACGAGTTCAGAAGAATGAAAGTAGATATACATTATTGGAAAAAGTTTAATTAGAGTGCCTGCTTTGTATGTGTGCATAAAGGATAAAAATAGCAAAGTCATGTATGCGACAGAAAAAGACTGTGTATCACTGTTGCCTTTTTCTGCGTTATCGTGTTTACGAAGTAACGAGAGCACTTCTCCGTCTCAGTATCTCTTTCACATGTGATCCGGTACGCCTCCAGTCATCAGTCATCACATCCCTTCCACATCTGATCCCATCCCTTTCTACACTAAGTTTATTTTGGATAGAACAAACAACAGTGTTGCAGATGCCTGGTAATTGCCAAAATCTACAATTTAGAATTTTAACTGGTAGTTGTTCATAGAGCCTCTAATAATGGCATAATCTACGATAATTTTTTGGGAACGTCACTTTTTTTTATAAAATTATTTACACCTTGAGAAATAATTAAAATCGTTTCATGTAAAGTGCATAATATGCAATGGATACTGGTCCATTTTACTAACTGCGATGAACATCTGGCGACATCTACTTAGTAGTAAGGTGGCATACGAAATTTTTTTCCTGCAGCTACGCTTATTTATTTTATAATTATAAAATAAATGCTACACTGCACAAAAATGAGAGCTCTACCCCTCTTTCTGCAATGAGTGCAGACTGCACGCAGTGCTACATGTGGACGCATTTGTTCAAAGGTTAACGTAATTTAATCAAAACCAAAAAAGATCAAACCTATAACCAAAAAATCAATTAATGACGAACATAGTAAATGGTATTTTATTTAGTTCAGAATGCATGAAAGAATCATAAAATTCCATAATATTATACAAAAATATAACCAAAAAGGAAGATGATAATATAATTTCTGAAGTCGAACTTGACAGCCAATGCTGAAAAAATTCTCAAATATTTCAATTACGTGCCGCATCTTCAGTGTTCTTTGTTCTCTGTTTACGTTTATAAATACTGTTATTGCCGGATTTTAAGGAACCATCTCTTTGCACTTTTGAGAAAAGATTTCAGGTTCTTAGTTGTTCTCCCCATCTCCTCTTTGGCCTCACCAAAGAAAGATCTATATATGTTAGAGCATTATGCCTTTTACTGGTGTCCTTATCACTCTTGTTCTTACAGTCTATTAGTACGGGGCGATCCAAATACATTTTTATTAAGCAGATTACGTTTTCATGCGCCCACTAGATATAACTTCCTACCATCTCCACCACTCGACTCCTTTTGTTGTTTTACGAGTATAATCAGTAAACTCGTCGACACACTAGTGGGCTTTTTACGTTGATTGACATATGTTAACTCACACGTAACCCCTTGCATGGCATTTTATTGGTTAAAGTGCGAAACACATTAGCGAGTGGAAAGCACTGAGCGATGAACGGTGAGCGACGATCGGTGATTGTTAAATAAAATATTTTTAACATTAGTCTCTCAATGATTGTTTTTACATTGATTAAGCGCTGCTCAAGGCTCACCGCTCGTCGCTTGCCCCCTACTGCTCGCCAATGTGTTTTTGGCGTTACTCTTATGAACTAATTGAATCAAAAAAATTAATGAAATTGTTAAAAATTGTTACAGTACCGTTCAAGAAGAGACATTACGCCAGAGAAGATCTCGCGGAATTCCTAGAGGTGCAGTCAGTTTCACTCAGTTCCTGCGCTACGATGAGGTAACTATACAGGATGTTTCAAAAATACCTCGAAATCACTCGTAACCTGATCTTGTGATTAAAATATAAAAAATATCTCTATGAACAAAGATCCAGGAACGCCTGTGTCAGAAACTCTTATCTTGCTCATAAATTATTTATGCGAGAATTTTTGGAGTTCAAATTTTGATGATACACTCTAGTCATTAGGATACAAGTTCGAGTTGATTCAAAAAAATATTTAAGGTGTAAATTAAGGGCTCTCCATTATTTCTTTACGGATAACCCTAGGATGTTTGTAATTTTGACTATAAATTTGGCATCTGCGAAATATTTTGAACGGCTAAGGTGATTTTGTGTCTGATCAATTGTTTGCAAGATAAATTATTAATAGTAGTAGTAGTTGCGTGGGGCTGGTGCCTAGTAAGTAGGCCACAAACGAACCCTTCTCACTGAACACTTACGGTCCTTTCAACTATTCACTCTACCTACTCCCTCTTCAGACCTCCCCAATGAAACCTCACCTCCTCTCTCAGAAACCTCTTGATGCAGAAGATTTCTCGCCTCTATCACTCGAACCCTACACATTGCTGGTTTCTTCATTCCTCCCGCATGTTGGGCTGAAAGGATATTTCTCAACACCTATCAGTGATAAGTTTTACATGCTTGTTGGTTTCCTTGCAGTAATTATAGAAAACCTTATTTTTTGAAGTAACGGAAATGCACCAGAAGTAAGGCTTACTGTAGGTATAAATAATCTTGATGATAAACATTATTATGAGGGTAGTATATTGGGAGTACATACCCGGTTTTGTAACTAAATTGAACGTTTTATATGACTTTTGAGATTATTATGTAGATAGTAAAAGAGAAGACAAATCAGTTTTTTTTTGTTTTATAATAAATCGATTTATTTCATTAGAATCGATACTATCGTGTATTTGACGAATGAATACCCACGACCACGTTAAAAGATTCCAAGATTGTTTCGAATTACCTGAAAACCATTGACTTCAATATAATGAATGCTTTTAAATGTTTCCGAAATACATATCAAATCGGTTTAACTCTGGTGATCTTGTCTTGTCTAGATCCTCCGCAACTAATCCATCTGTTTTCATAGATATTTTTCAAAACTCCATAGCAGTTACGCTTAAATGTAGTTGCATAAACTTCATAGGCTATTCAAAAGGAACGTCGGAACGAAAGATTTAAAAAAATTGGTAGATATTACTAGTAGTATGCCTTAGTGGTAAGAAAACGGACTCTACCAAAGTATCACCCACAATTCGTTCTCAAACGTTTAAGCTGAATCGTTGCTCATGCCTGTTCTGGACGAATGCAATCGCATCGCATGCCCGTAAATCATTTTTTTGTGAATTGAAGGCCCCGCTTTGTCAAACCAGCTTCAACCGTGAAGAGCACAAATTTTGTTTTAATTCGCTTTCTGAACTATCAACAAAAACTTCTTCGAGCAAGAAGACACTCAGATGAAAGTGTCTAAAAGCTCTAAAACGGATATAGAGCTGTTCGTATAAGATTCTCCATAGAGTCATCCCAAATTGGTTCCAAGGTTTGAGTGCTATTTGTTGGAACTTCCTCTATTGTTCCTCCACTTCTGAAATCCTACCTCTCCTCGGATATTCACCCTAATTTTAAATGAACATCATCTTCCATTTGCAAAAAAACTGGGTCTCTAAATAAACCGACGTTTCCATGTAGAATTAAAAAAAGAGAACACCAAGTTTCGAAGAGGAGATATTGGGGTAAGTGACAGAAAACCTATCGACCAGTACTTTCAACATTGCTCACTCTGCTCTTTGGAGAGTACTTAAGGAATTTTAACACTATCCGTACCTATGTTTTTTAAAATAGTGGGGTAAGGTCGGCAAAAAGAAGAAAACCAAAGTTTCAATTAGTCGACGTTTCGTGTATTTTAACACATACTCAGGACTATTTAAATTAGGTTCTCCTTATAAAAGTATATCCCTAAAAACTTATACATAAACATTAACAAATAAATATGATTTGGAACAACAGTACAAACAACCACCATTGACTAGAATTGTACTGTTGTTCCAAATCATATTTATTTGTTAATGTTTATGTTTAAGTTTTAATTGATATAATTTTACAAGAAGAACTTAATTTAAATAGTCCAGAGGATGTGTCAAAACACACGAAACGTGGACTAATTGAAACTTTGATTTTCTTCTTTCTGCCGACCTTACCCCCACTATTTTAAAAAATATATAAATGAGCAAGGGTCACTAGATTATTTCAACAAACTATCCGTACCACATTCAAAAGTTACAATGTCTAGAATTTCAGGGCTTTGCAACGTCGATTTGAATATTTGTACTTGGTTTGTGAATCAATCTTATGCCTTGCCGTATTTTTGCTCAAGTACGATGTTTTCGGGAGAATCTTGTTTCACTAGAGATGGTTTGTTCATTATACACAATAGCCATAACTATGAGAATCCTCATGCTCATGTGATGTGATACAAGGTCACCAGCAGCATTTTTTCGTCAATATCTGGGCTGGAATTGTTAATGACTATCTAATAGACTTCATATTGTTTCACCGCGCCTCAATGGTTTAATCTATCTTGAATTTCTTATCAACATTTCCAATTTTGCTGAAAAATATTCCTATGAATATTCGGGCATAACGTGACAATTTTTTTTCCTGAATTTTCCGGATTTTTCATCAAGTTAAACCCCTTCTTATATTTACAGACATTTACTGCAGTTGCTGAGGGAGTTAGAGCAAAATAATCCAAGATTCGCTGCCAATGGTGCTCACGACATTCCGATGATTTTTTTAATTTTTACGAGTATGAAAAAAACTGAAAGGGGACAAAAATATAAATGACTTTTTTTATGTAAGATTCTTTCACCCCAACTAGTCCTAACTTCGGCGCCACTGTTTTTGATGAAACTTTTCGTTTACGTTATACTTTTAAAGCATTGAAGAGCACTTAGGAAGAATTTTAGGAAAAAACGTTACTGCTTTTTTTGGTTTCTCTGATGTGAGGAGTCACCCCTTGAAGTTTGTCATGACATCATTAAAACAACCTGTTTAAACATCTATTTTAGTGTAGAATTTCAAAACACGTTCAATCACTACTCGAAACATCAGATTTGGATTTGCTCGAAAATTTTTTTTGAAAGACAGAAGTAAATTTAAAGAACAATTCTAATCATCTCTTCTTATAAGATGAAAGCAAGAGTACGGTTGTAGTTCAAAATTGATCAACGACATCAAATTAATGATTTAAAATGCAAAACTTCCAAAAGAAAAAAATATATGCATAAAAGAAAAATGGTGGACATCTCTTAATTTACCCGATATACCCGGTGAAAATGAAATCGTGTTATAGAATGCCATTTTGTTACCGGTAAAGATAGGAATTTGAAATTTTGGTTGAAGGCATGATTGATAAAGATGTATATTTTTCATCAAAAACCAGTTGGATAACACTTCCGGTTTGTCCGTAAGTGAGGTTAAATTACGATTTTTAAATGGCACCCTGTTTATTTTCTTACGAGTTTAAATAAAGCTATAAATTCCCTTTTCAATGATGTGTCACAAGTTGTTATTTGTTTTGAAGGTGGCGGCGCAGGATACGATTTCCTAAAATTCAAAATAATTTTCTGCAATTTTGGCCGAAAGTTAATTACAATTTAATAATGTGCGAGTCATTTTAAGACTAACAGTAGCATGCTATGGTATTTTGATTTTTGATACTTAACATTTAAAATCATGAAGAAAAATCGAGTTGAAAATAGTTCATGTTAATAAAAACTAAAATTGTCTTATAAATTACTAAATTACCATTTTCCAAAGGGATCATTAAATACCAACAGAAAATTATCTACTTTCACTGTTTTGCTAAGCTTTTAGACAAAAAAATATTTGATGTGTTTAAAATGTCGCCATATTGAATTTTAAGAAACATTATCCTGCGTCACCATCCTAAAAACAAATGACTACTTATGATACATCATTGAAAAGGGAATTTATAGCTTTATTTAAATTAGTAAGAAAATATACAGAGTGTTATTTATAACTCGTAACCTAACCTCACTTCCCGACAAACCGGAGATATTTTTCAACTGTTTTCAACTTTGATGAAAAATATACACCTTTATCAACCATATCTACAGCCAAAATTTCAAATCGCTAACTCAAATGACAACAAAATGGTGTCTTGTAAAACGATTTCATTGTGACCCGGTATATTAGTCCTCCAAATTGAGATATACTCAAACTTGCATAGACTATCACTTAAAATCCGAAAATATTATATTTCTCCCAATCATTATTTTCCGAACTATGTTTATAGGAACGAGTGGACTGTCAGATTATGAGGTATCATACAGGACTGTCAATCTTTCTCTACTTTTGTTTTTTATTTTTGTCTCAGCCCACGAGAGATTTCGGTATATTTTTAAAACGTTCTATATTTACTATACAAATATTCATTAAAATAAATTATCAGTGTCACTTTAGTGTAATATGTACACTTAAATATATTTATTGAAATTATATGAAACCAATTTAACATTGGAAATGAAAGGGCCCCGTCAATCTTGTAAATAATCGACAGTTTGATCGAAGCAGTAGAAGCAGAGAGACTTTATTCGAAAAACATGTATTAGCTATGGATACTAAAATGTCTTGATGCTTTACACACAGCAGATAAAATCTCAGTTATGAAAACTAAACTATGATATGATTATCCCATGTCCACTCGATTGGCCGCGTCTTTCATTTTCATTTATCAGTTGCAATACTTTAACCAAAATAATGTTAAATTAATTTTAGATAACCTCCTACCTAGAAACCCTTGCGCAAAATTACCCCGGATTTACCCGACTTGAAATACTTGGTCAGTCATATGAAGGCAGAGACATATATGGTCTTAGAATTTCAAGCGGAGGTTTCAACAAACCAGCTATTTTTGTTGATGCGGGTATTCATGCCAGAGAATGGATTGCCCCACCAGTCGCTTTATATATTATCAATCAATTGGTTGAAAACAGCGAAAATGCTGCATTATATCAAAATGTGGACTGGATTGTTGTTCCCAGCTTAAACCCTGATGGTTACGAGTATACACATACAAATGTAAGTAATTAGTAATTATAGTCTAGTGTACAAATAATTTGGTATTTGTTACAATTATGTACGTAACAAAAAGGAAAGGTTGATTTCTTTCATTATAGCCCTACTAAGTAGATCACGCCACAATAGGGGACGTTTCATTCATTATTGATGGTTTACGATCTTATAAATACGGCATGAGTTAAATTCGAGGATAAACTCACTGAGATACTGGAAATTCCTCGTAGCGTTTGACAGGATTACATGCTTTCTCATCTTCTGTTTATAACAAGGCTGTATTCCAAGAAGCTCTTCCAGAAGTTACCGGAGTAACAATTAATGGAGGAGTTATTAACAACCTACGAAGCACAGACCATACCGTCGTAATAGCTAATAACTTAACGAATTTGCAACATCTAGCTGAAAAGCTAAATGTGTCCTGCAACAACTATGGGCACAAAATGAATCTAAATAGAAAATATCAAGAATAGAAAAATAGAAAGTGACCTTCTATAAATACTTAGGAGGTGTATTGTTAGGTGATAGCAACGAGCAATCAAGATGGATAGATAAAACATGCATATATATATACATATATATATATATATATATATATATATATATATATATATATATATATATATATATATATATATATATATATATATATATATATATATATATATATATACATATATAAGAAGTCAACATCAAGGACACAATTTTTACTTAAGAAATTTTAGTTAAGGAATATTGAAGCCTTTGAAATGTGGTGCTGCCGGAGGATGATGTTGAGAATACCATTCGTAGATAGAGTTACAAACATAGAACTATTTCGGAGAATGGGCACGGTATAAAAACTGTTCAAAACTGAAAAAAAAGAGTTAAGTTGAGCGAAAAAGTTGAAGTACCTCGGCAATAACATGAGTAGGGGAGAAATATGGCTCATAATGCAAGGCAAAATAAAAGGAAAAAGAGGAGTAGAAAGACAAAGAGTGTCCTGGTTACGAAATCTACGAAAATGGTTCGACTGCAGCCCGACAGATTTATTCGTCGTAAATAGGGTTTGAATGGTCTTGATGATTTCCAACCTCCGATAGGAGAGGGACGTTATGAAGAAGGCTTTACATGAGTCAAGTTCTCGTATACTATCTTAAAAGAAACATAATTCATATTCTCCGGTAAGGGGCGGACTCGCAGACACATTCCTTCTATATGCTTAATTTTATCAATCATTATTGATGATAGCAGTAGATGGTAGACTATAAATCTTTCTTTCTATATTTTTATTATTCCTACAATGTATTCTACTTAACAACAAAATAAAATTTAAACTAAATTAAATAATTTAACTCAGAATGGCATTGATGGCGAATTCCATATTTAGAGAAAACACTACAAGAAAGAATGCTACAAGAACTGATGCTACAAAAAAAATCGGAACGATAAGCAGTACTCTTTTCATTCTCGTCAAATTGTGAAACGCACCAAAATATGTGTTCCCCGTACTCTACTGCTATGTTTCATTCTCTCTATCTTTGACTTGAGTGAGGACGGGACGACACTCGCTAGTCTGTCATTTAAGCCTGTTTGCAATGCTGCCATCTTGGCTTTTTGGTTTCAATGCATAACGTCTTTTATATCATTTTGCACACCATAGAGTAAAAGATCAGATATATTAGATTTCAATTTTTGCTGTCGTTACATTTGCTCTTAAGAGTGGGTATATCTCACTAGGGCTCAGATATTATTACTACTATAAATTATAAAAAAGGCACATATGAATAAACAATGAATAGGTAAATGCACCACGGTCCTGTTTCTTATTAAATAATTGTTTACTAATACTGCTACGAACAGTCTGGCCAAAAGTAAATTAAATACTCGGTTATTTCAGAAGATACTGTAGTACTGCGAAGATTGTGAATGTTAAAATGTAACATTTTTGTTAAAAACAGGAATATCGACAATTTTGGAGAGTTGCATTTACATTTTGGGCATGTTGTAGATGACTATTTAGTTAAACATGTTTCGATTTTGATTTAAAATATTAAGATCAAAAAAATATTTTTTTTATACATTAGAATAGGCTTATCCAAACGATTAAGATTATATACTGTTTTCCCTAAATCAAGTCAATCTGCTGCCATTCTCTTATTAATTCAATTTTTTAAATATATTATTTGACATTAATGATTCTGTTGTATATATATCATATCTATCCCCTTAAGAAAATTAAATAAGTACTTCCAATAATTATTTACAACTTTTTGAATCCGAATTGATTTAATGTCAGAGTGAAAGGTTGATTTATGAAGATGGTGGTAAGTTAAAAAATAACTTTATTCTTTTATTTCATTATTTGTTTGCTTTAAAATGCTGTTAATAATTATATGATGCAATCAAATCCTAGTTAGTTAAAAGGCATAATTGTTTTGATTAGTTCTACAATAGTGTGTATTTTAAACTATTCCTGAAGTGGATTGGAACCTTTGATGCGAAGACAGCGCTGACGAGGTTTTTCACAAAACACCAAAAGACCGTATACTGCACTCGACTCTAATTTCGTCAATCAAGTTGACATCGTCTGGAAATGATAAAAACTACCCTCATGCTATTGATATCATTGATACCAGTTTTGGATTTTGTCTTTCATTTTGAAAGGTTGATGAATTTCGAAGTGTCTCTTTAAATTTACGTTTCTTAATTATTTTATCAACTAAACTTACGAAATATCCATTACCCACAGATATATCTTTAACCAATGTCTTCTCTTTTTTCAAACCTCTCCTTATTAAGGAGGGAACAGGAAACTTAATAGGTGATAAACTAGAAAATTAACACGCGCCATTTCGTGTTCAGCACAATAGTGGAAATCCTTAGAGATATATCTTAAAGTACTGGTATCTCTGTATGTCATGTTCTAACTTATTTTCGATAAATCTAATTATTAGTACATCTAAAAATGGTAATTATCAAGAGTTTTCAATTTCGTATGTGAATTTAAGAGACGCGAAATGATTGTTTAATTTAGAAACAAAGTCAGTCAGTGACTTTTGTATCAAACACTGCAAAAATATTATCCACATACCTAAGTGAAAAATATCCAGTAGCAAAAAGGGGACATTTTGATCTCTGACGTTTTTTAATTTTTCAAGTGTTCCAATACTAACGATCTTGGACTAACTTAAGGATTAACTCGAAACAATAGTCAATATGTAGTAATACAATATACTCAACTCACTAAACTTTGCATGACAAAATTGCTGTCGATTCATTAATAGTTCCTTCGAACAAGATAAAGGCAATATATGGCTATTTGTCACCATTCATTGCCAGTCTCTTCATGAACACATTTAAAACTGAAGCACAATATGAATTCGAGTATTTCTCCAGAGTTTAGCTTAGGTGTGTGGATGAAGCTGTTCCAGTGTTTGATGTAAAAGTCACTAATATTGACAACTTTGTTTCTAAATTAAACAGTCGTTTCGCGTCAGTTAAATTCACATATGAACTTGAAAACTGTGGATTATATACGATCTTTGATTCACCCGTGGTATTGGTAGGATTTTTAAAGATATAGGTATGACAGTGGTTCATTCATCGGAAATAAACTACAACAACTTTTAGGCAGTCCAAAAGACAAAATTGAAGCAAACGAAAAGTCGGGGATTTGCGAAATTAATTATAAAGACTATAATCAGGTATAATTATATAAGTATATATGTTGGACAAACTAGATGATCAATTCAAACTAGATTCAAGGAACATATGGCTCATCTCAAATATGGTAATACAGATAAGACTAGTGTTACATTCGTATGAGAACAACCGTAAAATAGATGGTAGCAATTTAAGATGAATTAGGCATTTATCAACAGCTAGATGTATTTGAAAACTTGGAAATTACAAAGTACAAAAATAGTATGAATAATGGCAGATGACCAATCCCATATAGTCCGCTCTATTAGTTATTGAGTCACGGTTCAGCGAACCGTAACAATAGTTTCGGTATGGGTAGGATACATTGTTAGCATAAAGTTAGTTCTAATCATCTCCAGATAATGCCAACTTGGCTGGCATCGAGTGCAGTATATGGTGTTTTGTCGAAAACTACGTCAGCGTTTTTTAAAGTGTGTGTTAATTTAATTACCTCTGACTTGTAAGTTTGCTTCCCTATTCTTACAAGGGTATAAATTAATCATAGAAATTTGTTCATATTAAATGTTGAAATAATGAATTTTTTGTTTACCCAAGAAATGGTTGAGATAATTAATTACCTATATTTTCTAAATAATTCATATGTTTTTAAATATTATTTTAGACTCGCCTTTGGAGAAAAACTCGCACTCCAAACACATTGTGTTATGGTGTCGATCCAAACAGGAATTTCGACTTTTACTGGATGTTAAATGGTGCCAGTAGTTCACAATGCTCCGAAATATATGCTGGACCAACTCCTTTCTCCGAAAGTGAAACACGCGCTTTGAGAGATTATCTTCTGGCAAATGCAGATACAATCAAATTATATCTGACGTTCCACAGTTATGGTCAATATCTTTTGTATCCGTGGGGTTACACCAGCGATCTTCCCGATGATAATGATGAACTATATGCCCTTGGCGTATCTGTTAATAATGCAATTCGTTCTGTGGCTGGAACAACTTACGAAATTGGAACTTCCACCAACGTCTTGTACGCTGCCGCTGGTGGCAGTGACGATTATGCCAAAGGTGTGTCAGGTATCGAATTGTCGTATACTATTGAGTTGCCAGGTGGAGGTACCAGTGGTTTTAATCCTCCTGCTTCAAGAATTTTACCTATCGTACAAGAGACTTGGGAAGGTGTAAAAGTTTATCAAGCCTACATCGAAACGAAGTTTGCCAGTTAAATGTTTTATCTATTTTATTAAATAAAAGTTATGAATTATAATGTGTTTTAGTAATACATTATTATATCATGCAACGGTACTTTTTCTACTTATAGCCAGACAGGCAAATGCTTCGATCAACTTCTTATTATTTGGTTAGAGCACAACATTGACTCAAGATGTGATAAACTACTTCTGATAACATTATCACTTATTAATTTGTTATCTTTTTACCGACTTTTTCTAGGTCAATATTGAATGTAAATAAACACTACAATATGAAAAAAAATTAGAAACTTTATAGTCGCATTTTCATGAACTTTTGCAAAATAACAAATATTGAAATACTTTCATACAAGTCAAACAAAAAATATATGATGTGGCCAACACATAACTTTCTTATACCGGTATATATCATCCTGATCTAAAAAAATCATTCTATTTAATTCTTCACTTACCTCAATTAAATTTTAAAAGCGTACCATGAAATATGTTTCATTAAAATTTTTAAATAATTAATTACTATCAGTGTCCTTCGATACTGTCAATAATAATTCATGTCATATATTACAATAAATTTTTCTTATTGACATTGACATTTTTGTAACTAAATTAGACATTTCAAATGTCATACTGTCAAATTTATCCTAACCCCATTTATGAGGTAAAATGTGTACAAAATTTCAGTTTGCATCAGCTTTATTTAATTACTTGAAAAATATGTTTTATTTGTTTGATATAGTAGACATTATTTATAATCTTTCATCAAGAATATTTTTTTTGTAGTCTGATACAAAAAAATGTGAGTTCAATGGACCTCCTTTCATCTGGCCAATTTTGCTCATCACCGAATTTATCATTGTTTGTCTTTGGCCTTTTTTTAATTAAATTGTGTAGAAGTTCGTAAACATGCCGTATAAATTGTAAAGAGAATTATGTGAATGGGCAGAAAGTGCGTGTGTTTTTTTTCCGAAAACTTGTGTAAAAATGGATTTCAGCTATTCAAAGAAAAGGATATACATTCTCAAACTGCATTAAAATGTGTGATTTCACTTTATTAAAGCAACTTGGTACAGAACTCCGAACAAGATTCCCGGACAGGTCATGTTAACAGTTATAACCGTAAAATTGATGTGCCCTCGCTTGCAGTCACATGCAATACCTATAAAATTTTCTGATTGTCCACAATATTTTTCAAAACCTTTTCCTATTCATCAAAGTAGGGATGCTAAAATGCAGGTGACTGAACAAGCTCAATTTGTTCAAGCCTTCAGGAAAGCGAAAAAGAATATTTGTCTCCAAAATTTTATCAGTTATAAAAATTACGAATAATTTTTCAGTATTCTAAATACATTGACAATTTCGGAAAGTAGATATGAGGTATAATATTCATGATAAGGATAAAACCACAGTATTTAAATTAACATATATACTCCAGGATCCGCTATATAACATGCTGTTGTCACAATTTGTAATAATTATTATTATTTATTTTATTTATTTATTTATTTAGAAATACTCCATCCAACAGTACAAATAGCAATTACAGGATAGGGAAAAAGTAGATAATACAAGGCACAAAAAAAAAGAGATATGAAAATTAAAATTAAATATAACATATGAAATACGGAATACTGAATAAAACAAAAAGAACAGTCAATAAAAATAAAGTTAGAAAGTATAATGCAGTCCCAAACAGTAAAAATTGTGTACAAATAAAATCAAGGTGGAGAAAAGGTCAGTTTTTTTTTAATAGAGGTGAATAAATTACCACATTATGTATTAATTTAAATAAAAATAACATGCTTGTTTATTTCTACGCGTTTCGAGGCTGTCTACAAAAAATCTTGTGAGAAGTATTTAGCCCTATTTATTATTCGTTTTTAAGGTAGGCGTCGACCAGGAGCAACGAGCAAAATAAAAATCCTCCTCACATATATTTTTGTGGAACATCGTCCACTACAGGCGGGCAGGGATGGGACGCAGTGCCGAATCGACCTCCGATCGACGCGCTACCCGTCACGCCGCAGCACTGAGGCCTTGTTTTTAGGTGGTAATGCTTGAAGTCGTATAAAAGTATTAGAATCTCCAAAACCAATCTTCGTTAACTCCAGCACATGCATACTCCTCTTAGTCGCCTCTCACCTTCCCATTTGCACAACATAGTTCCAACACCATCAAGATCTTGACATAACGTTTCATCAACACAAAATGAATTTTGATCCAAAAACGTAAGTAAAAGCCAAGAACAAATTCTTTGTTTGAACTAAGGGCCACACCTTTTCTTGACTTAACAACTATGATTATTAGAAACTATTATGTAGCGACATCTAACTCAAGACTATTTTAATTTTATTTGGAAATAAAAGACGTTACCGAATGAAGTTACGTAGTTTAATGCATTTAAATATACGATTATACAAAATACATATAAATCAACTATCCTCATAGCAGATCCTCTAGATGAGAGGCATTTAGTGATACTGGTATCTAAAAATATGAAGATGGTAATAATAACATTGACGAAAAACAGATCGTTATAACCATTTAAAAATGAATAGCAAGTTTTTAATTTCTAGGTGATTTCCAATTGTTTCTAGGAAAGTCACGATTTTAAAAAAGTTACCAACACTTTATTTAACGACAGTATAGTTACGCTACTGGACTGTGTAGGCTAAATATATGAGCCTGGAATTATACAAGAACGGCCGGGAAGTTCTAGATCGCGTGAATGGATGTATAAATAAGACGCACGGTGGGCCGAGCTTAGTCTTAAGCTGAACGTAAACGAGTAAAGAAGAAATAAGAAAGAGACTTAGAAGTGTTCAATTGTGATTATAGTTAAGACAATAATTAATCTATTGTTGTTAATTATTAGTTAATTAATAAAGCAGTGAGTAAGTGTTACCTGGACTTTCAATCAACGAATCTACGAGTATAGATGTTTGTGTAGATAGCAAACATGTAACAATTTGGTGTCTGAAGTGGGATTGGAAGAGAAATTTCTGGAATATTCGAAAATGTTCTACAGTGTTCTTCTCAGGAACTAGTGGTGACACAAAGAATTAAACTACTGGACAGTGTTTGAGGACTATTTCTGGACCAAATAATGACTTTAAAGTGGATTTTCGAGAAGTCTCTAGAACATTCGATTTGGAAGTCACCGCAGATACGCAAGTGCCGCTAACAATAATGTGCTATAGACTTAAAAATAAGAATCTAAGTGACTCTTCGTGAAAATTCTAGAACATTCCATTGCACAATTAGTGGAGTGAAGTTAATTTTATCAATACAAAAGTAGTATAGACTCTAAATAAGACTTTCTAGAACTGTTTCGAGATTTTTCTGGAACATTCCATTATTAAAATAGATGCGATAGATACATTTTATAGACATTATAGTGTAAAAAACTTTACTTTGAATTGATTTACGTGTTGTGAGTTAATGCCAATAACACGAAATATGGCGGAGCAACAAACATAGGACTTGCTAGCAGCGTTGTTAGAATGGATGAACGATCAACAAAGAATACGAAAAAAAGAAAAAGAAGAACAAGAGAGAATACGACAAGAAGAGAAAGACGTACAAAGAAAAATTATGGAGGCTCAAGAAAGAAAACGACAAAGAGAAAGCGAAGAACAAGAGAAAAGACAACGGGAAGAAAAAGAAAAACAAGAGAGAAGACGGCAAGAAGAAAAAGAAGAACAAGATAGAAAATGCCAGGAAGAAAATGATGAACTAAGAAGACGCCAGGAAGAAAAAGAAGACTTATGAAATATTATGGAGGGTACTGTACAAATATGACACTATACTCCGAGTTATGGCAGTCAATGTATTAAAGAGATTGAATTCTTTATATTATTTTTTGATTTGTTTAATGTAAAATACCTTACTGTTAATAAAATATTTTAAACATGAAGTTTCAATAATCATTTTCACATAGAAAGAAAGAAATAATAAATAATTCAGCTAACTTCTACAGTAAAGGCTCGGTAAGTTCTAATCGAAAGCATACCATTAATTCTATTGGTCATAAGTTAAGAGGTAACCTGTTCCTTTACGAACCTCGTGTTGCAGTAACGTTGTCTCTGTTGACATCATAGTTGTAAAGTAGTAGATGTGATGTTCCATAAGGATCCTTAATGACTACCATATTTTTGATTTTATTAATTATTGACAGCATGATCTAAATTTCCATCGACTATTATACGGCAGTTATCTCAAAATCTATTTGGCTACTAGTAAAGAACCCAACTGTATGCTATTTCTAAGCAGACTTGAATGTAATATACTTTGTGTACTCTTAATTGCCTATCTCTTAATACTGCTAAGTGTAATGATGTCACATATACTAGAAAATCGAATGTTTTGTATGTATACTATGATCACCTCTATTTAATACATTGATATCATGGTCTGCCTACAAAAATCTGGGCTCCATTATTCCGAAATGTGATGAACTTAGTAATATTAAAACACAAAAAATGCTGTTGACACATGCTATCCACTAAATATTTTAAACAAGTTAAAAGTAATGTATATTCATGTATAACATACAATTCATAATAGATCATCCATATGATTCTTATGTTTTTTTAATAGCATATTTTATAATTTTAGACTCGTCTTTGGAGAAAAACTCGTTCCTCGAATCTACTGTGCTATGGTACCGATCCAAACAGAAATTTCGACTTTTACTGGATGTTAGTAGGAGCCAGCAATGATCAATGCTCTGAAGTTTTCGCTGGTCCAAGACCCTTCTCCGAAAGTGAAACACGCGCCCTAAGAGACTACCTTTTGGCACATCAAAATGAAATTAAATTGTACCTCACGTACCACAGTTATGGCAGATACCTTTTATATCCGTGGGGATATACAAGCGACCTTCCCAGTAATAATGACGAACTCTATTCACTTGCAGTATCTGTTAATAACGCAATTCGTAATGTATCCGGAACAACTTATACAATTGGAACCTCAACCAATGCCTTGTATGCTGCAGCTGGTGGTAGTGACGATTACGCAAAGGCAGTGGCTGGCATCGAATTGTCTTACACTATTGAACTGCCCGGTGGGGGTACT
Source organism: Rhamnusium bicolor (assembly GCA_029963845.1). Lineage (NCBI taxonomy): Eukaryota > Metazoa > Arthropoda > Insecta > Coleoptera > Cerambycidae > Rhamnusium > Rhamnusium bicolor. The sequence continues at coordinate 50,651 of JANEYF010000236.1, forward strand.
GCTGGTTTTAATCCTCCTGCTACAAGAATTTTGCCTATAGTACAAGAATCTTGGGAAGGTGTAAAAGCTTACCACCACTACATTGAAACTCAATTTGCCAATTAAGTATTTTAATTAGCTTTGCTTATTCTACTAAAGTTGTAATTTTAAAATATTCCTAATCAAAATTAAGCCATATCTCTACGGTTTACAACTATGTATTTTCCTAATTTGGACTCCTGAAAAAGTTATATGTATTCCTCATAAATTTTGTGAAATGAAACATTTTGCATTACAAATTTGATATTCCAGTGCACAATACCAAGTAATATTGTATGATCTGTAGTTGTAGATTAAGAAGAATTTATTAATATTAATAATATATAAAATAAGGCTGGTTATTCGCTAAATGTTGACATGTATTGTACAACGTTTAAGATGCTGCTCGACAACAAAATCTCTAAAAGTTGTATGAATTGTACAGTATTTTATGATATTGCTCGAGAACAAAATAAATAAGAATATGTATTTGTATAACTACATTTTTATATTTATTTCCCATATTTATTTCCCTACACCCAAATATTTGGTTATGGCCACGATGATATTAAACACTACCCGTATCTGATACATACAGGCTGTAACAAATTCGCTTCTCACTACAGGGATCTCGGAAACGGTAAGAGATACAGCATCGGTTAAATTAGGGCAAAGTTGCAGAATTTGGCTATCAGGAATATGCCTATGAGAAATCGAAAATATCTCTTGCCGTTCTTGAGATTTTTTGAAAAAAAAGTAAAATTTTGAATTTTCGTTTTTCTTTTTTCTTGGCGTTATTTGAAGAGTAATCGAGAAACTAAATACACATTTTCATTGTCACTTTTTATTCTTTACAAGATAGCGTAAAAAGTTTTTTATAAGACGTTTCGTCTTTTCACGACCATCATCAAATACGTTATTTTAAATACGGACCTGTATTTTTTATTGCATTTTTTTGTAGCATTTGAACCTCGGACTTCACTGATGTATAAACTTTTATGTTGCTAAACGTTTCGTAACTGTAAACCATCATCAAGAAAAAAAAACACTTCTTCAGATTAACGTTACTTCATTATTCTTCATAATTAATAATTATTAACAATGAAACTATAAAAATTTAATTAACAGGTAGGAACACAAATAATAGCAGAGTAAATAAATTTTAACAAAGAACAACAATAATGATAAATAACAATTAATAACATAATAACTACGAATAGATTGATGAAAATAGTATAAATTGTTATAATGTACAATTTATAATAAGAATTCAAACAGATTTCCATTTACATTCCTACATAAATCTATTCTTCAACGAATATTTTGCACTGCCCTCTGAATATCACGTCTTCGTAAAGAATTAAATCCATTTAAAATATTTGCTCTTAATTCGGCAACATCATTTGGCACCGTTTTATAGATTTTATTTTTTAAGTGACCCCATAGGTAATAGTCCAAAGGCGAAAGGTCCGGTGACCTCGCTGGCCACTCGACTACTCCACGATTACCAATCCATTTTTTCAGGAAATTGTTGATGGAGAAATTGTCTTACGTCTCTAGTATTATGAGGTGGTGCCCCATCTTGCTGAAACCATAAATTTGGCAATCTGTTCAGTGGTAATTCGTCTAAATAATCTGAAAATGTTGTTCTCATAAATTCAAGATAACCTGCACCATTTAAATTTTCTTGATAAATAAACAGTCCGAGAATTCTATCGCCATAGATGCCAGCCCATACGTTGAGACCAAATCGAACTTGAGCTCGAATTGGTCGATTAATTCGTGGATTTTCTACCGCCCAAATATGTTCCGTATTCCTATTAAAGATGCCACAATTGGTAAATTTAGATTCATCACTCCAAATTATTTCATTTAAAAAATTGTTGCTTCTGTCAATTTGCTGCCTCAGCCAGATACAGAATTGCAAACGTCTTTCTCGATCACCTTGTCGCAAACAATGAGAGATATGTATTTTATAGGGTTTCATGTTGTTATTTTTTAATACTCGCCAGACTTTCATATGTGAAGTATTTGGTAAATTGGCTATTTCTCTGGTCGATTTCGACGGGTCATTATTTATCTAAAATAGGAAACATAATATAATTTAAAAAATATTATGTAATATTACAATCACATCACATTTTAGATCACAAAACCTATACAACATAATATGAGTAATCTTTGAACAAATATTAGCTAGCTCTGCGCAAATATCTAAGAATCTTTAAGTACGCACCTGATTCAAAATAGCATCATTTTCATTTTGTGTAATTTTATTGCCATATGGTATCCTGGTTTTCTTAAGTGAACCAAATTCCCCAAGATTTCGATCTAACTTTTGAAATAGGGATCGGTGGGGCTGTACTCTTTCAGGAAATTGTTCTTCATACGTATCACTAGCTCTCCGTGAATTTCGATTACACATGTAATAACATTTCAGCATATCTCGCTTTTCCAAATCCGAAAAGGGCATCTTTGAATAATAGTTAACCAGAATGAATTAAAATAACTCATAGACAGTCATAGACAAGCGAAATATGACAGTTACCCGTTATTGTTTCATTTGTTATTCTAAATATCCAAAGCCGCCTTATTAGACTTTATTTTTGGTTGTTAATTATTTATCATTATTGTTGTTGTTCTTTGTTAAAATTTATTTATTGTGCCATTACTGTGTTTCTACCTGTTAATTTAATTTTTATAGTCTCATTGTTAATAATTTAATTAATTATTAATTATGAAAAATAATAAAGTAACGTTAATCTGAAAAAAAGTGTTTTTTTTACTTGATGATGGTTTACAGTTACGAAACGTTTAGCAACATAAAAGTTTGATACATCAATGAAGTCGGAGGTTCAAAAGCTACAAAAAAATGCAATAAAAAAAATACAGGTCCGTATTTAAAATAACGTACTTGATGAAGGTCGAGAAAATACGAAACGTCTTATGAAAAAACTTTTTACGCTATCTTGTAAAGAATAAGAAGTGCCAATGAAAATGTGTATTTAGTTTTTCGATTACTCTTCAAATAACGCCAAGAAAAAAAGAAAAACGAAAATTCAAAATTTTACTTTTTTTCAAAAATCTCAAGAACGGCAAGAGATATTTTCGATTTCTCAACGGCATATTCCTGATCGCCAAATTCTGCAACTTTGTCCTAATTTAACCGATGCTGTATCTCTTACCGTTTCCGAGATCCCTGTAGTGAGAAGCGAATTTGTTACAGCCTGTATATCTGCACTGTGTTTTAGTAGAATAGAATAGAATAGAAATTTATTTCCCAATTTAGATACATATGTACATTTGGTACGTCCAAAAAATAGTGAAATAGTTGTCTATATTGCAATTAATTTATATTGTCACATTTTAAAACTTAATCACTATATATAAATATAAACTTAATCAATAGTATACATAGTATGTCACATTTTAAAACTTAAGGCATAAAAAACAAAATAAAAATTGTTATACACTAACAACAGAATCAGATAGACAAACTTATAAGAAGAAAAACTATTTTAAACTATTAACAAATTCATTTACACTATAAAAAGCATTTTCCACCAGCATTTTCCTAATTTTTCTTTTGAATAAGGGTAAATTCAATTCTTTAGTTGCCTTAGGAATGCTGTTAAATAAAATAATACAATTATAGTGCAATGAGTTTTCAAATGTTGCTGTTTTATGTACTGGGATCAGCAACAGATCTCGATGTCTGGTATTATATTCGTGATTATTTGCTGAGGAGGAGAAAGAATACAAATTTATTTTAGCAAATATTAGGCATTTATATATATAAATGCAAGGAACAGTCAAAATATTGTTCTCTTTAAATACATCTTTACAGCTATGTCTATAATTTAAGTTAAAAATTAATCGTAGTAATCTTTTCTGGGAGATAAAAACGCGTTGCAGGTAACTCGATCTCCCCCAGGTTAATATATTCAATGAAAAGTGTGAATATGCTAAGGCATAGTACACACCTAGGAGATCTGTTTGGGTGATTGTATCTTTTAATTGCAAGATGGCGAAGTAAGTTTTATTAAGTAATTTACAGATATGGTCAGTGTGTATTTCCCACGTTAAGTTGCTGTCAATATAGGTGCCAAGGAATTTTGTAGAGTTACTAAAACTTATGTGTTCTGTTATAGTTACCTGTCTTCTAAGATTAAAATTAATGAAAACCGTTTTTTCACTATTTAGAATAAGCTCATCCTCTGACACCAGGCATGTACATCATCCAACGTCACATAAATCTTCTGAAAAAGTTCATCCTGAGTAACAGCTGATACCGAGACAGTGGTGTCATCAGCATACATCGTGGTTTCGCCGTGTTGAATATAATTTGGCAAGAACAATGGACCCAATATTGAGCCCTGGGGTACACCCACAGTTATATCATATATATCAGATTGAGAATCATTACACTTTACCACCAATTTACGATTTTGCATGTAGGAATCAATACAACTTAATAGGCATCCCCGTATACCAATATTTTCCAACTTATTGACTAGTATATTTCGATCAACAGAGTCGAAGGCTTTCGCTTTAGTATTCTGCGACTTTGTTTAATAACTCAAACTTTAAATAACCAATCATTGGAATAATGCACTTATTAATGATATAATAAAAAATATCGTGTACCTGCTTCCTGATAATAAAACAATAGATGTTTACGTTATATAACACACATACCATTTAAATTTTCATAATCGCATTAAACCTATAATTATATTTAGTAAATATTAACTCAAGGATTTGCAGAGAAACTGTACTATTTGATAATATCAACAATACAACAATAGGTATGATTGTTTTGAAACTATAACATCGATAACGCATTTTTATTTTGCGATTTTTATATAAAAGGATTTCTGGAATTTTTTTCTTTTTTTGGTAGAAAAAATGAAACTTTTTATAGTGTTTACAGTGGTTTGCTGGGGCCTTGTTCTTTCTCAACATGGTCGAAAGTGCTATGATGGGTAAGTTACTACCCGCATTTAAAAATACTTGGAATAATATGTAAGGATATTTCCTAGTACAATTACCCAGGAAATGGATAATTTTTAAAAATTTTGAGTTTTCGTTTTGGAGTAGCCGTCAAAACTTGCCTTTTGGTATTCTCAGAAAAAAATCTATTTGAGGTTTTGCTACTCTTACGTACATCTTACCTACATGAGGTAAATTTGAAATTTCAAGTTTATAATAAAAAATTAATTTGAACGTGATTTTTATTGTTTTTATATCACTAATAGACCCAATTACATTTCGAAGATCACCAAGACATTATTACATGCAAAACATAAATTATGAACTTTTGCAAAAAATCAATAGTTGCTGGATGTATCAGCAAATTTAAAAAATATGTTACGGTCTATCGATTCAAATTTCATTTTTATCGTTTACAGTTCAATGGTTACGTTTACGTGTGAAGTTTGCATTTACCATTTATGTGTGATTTTTTGCGAGAAAATAATAGATGACATCTCGTAGGAGAATGACAGTTGAATAACATGCTTTCTTAATTCAAAAACCTAATTCCGTCGTTATAGGTCACACAACATCGTCTTCTGGTTTTGCTCAGGATATTTTTGAAAGCTTTTCAACTTTCTTGAAAAACACAACTACAACTTGAAAGACCTAGTAGTGGTCCAATGCGACGCGATGATACAGGCATCAATACAGGATTATAAAATGGAGTTAGAACTTAAAATCGATACACTGAACTGATTCTGTGGTTGGCTCCTTGTAAAACATTATTAGATATTTTAAATATATGAAGGAAATTTGGTTTTTAATGTTTCAAAAGTACACTCTACACGTGTTTCGGCTTTTTAGGCACATCTGGTACCTACTATAAAACTATTGTAAAATATGATTTTATATGTTGAATTTTACTTTATTTTTTTAATCTAAATCATTTTATTTAAAATATGGTGGCCAATAAAAATTTGTTGTTCATTCGTTAAATTTTTATTATTTTAAATCTGAAAAGATTAAATGAATTTAAAGCTGTTGTAAGAAACTTTTTAATATGATCTAGTTTTTATTCTATAACAGAATATTTTAATGCTAATTTTAATAATAAATTTCTTTGTCTTACTATTTTGCCTGTTTTATACATATATTTTTTGTCTATGTGCAATAAATGTAATTTCATTCATTGTGTAGCTAATTCAGTATTGATTTTAATAACATTATCTATGCTTGTGTAAGCGAATCTAATGAAAATAAAGCTTTCTATTCTATTCTAAATATGATTAATCTATGAAATAAATACAAGGAATGATGTAAATTTCTCGATTCCCAACGGACTAAATTATCTACTAAATCTTTTATTAAGTATAGACAGAAAATGATGGTAACATAAAGTTGCATATGTTATAGGGTAAACATTTACTTTGTAATAGTTCTGCACCTATCGCAAATGCACTTGCGTCAGTGGTTAAAGTAAAAGCAGCGACGTCTACCCAGGTGTTCCCCAAAGAACCGACTTAGAGGTACCCTAATGCTTCAATACTAAGCAGATGGAAATAACTAACACAAATTTATACAATTATGAACAAATTATATCTATGTCTGTCCGTCTATTATCTGTTTTCTATATGCACTAAATTTTAGTATCTTGACTTGTAGATATGTAAAATGACACCATAAATTCTCATTTCTATTAAATTATAGAAAATATGTAAAATATGAAACAAATTGTTATATTTAGTGTTAGATTTAGTACTAATGTGGTTTTTCACAAAACATCAAATACTATACTGCACAAACTGTTTTAATCATCTCCAGATGATGCCAGCTTGGTGGACGAAATGTACGTCGAGTGCAGTATATGACGTTTTGTGTTTTGTGGAAAACCACGTCAGTATTAGCCTCACATCAAAGATCTTACCCCACTTCAGGGTAAAATTTACTGTCAAAAACAATATAATATTTCCATATCTTACAGAGGATCGACAAATAACAATTTTGTAGAAAATGTGCTAGAATCTGTAGTTATTGCAAATACCGGATTTTCCTATCATAAAATAATCACATTTTCTCTATATATTCCATTTCTTATTATCTCCCCAAGATAGTTTCTGAGCAAGAGTCTCTTCTCTCATCATTAACTTGATCAGGATCCGATAATTCGTCTCCGATTATTTCTCAACAATTTCTCTATAAATTTCACTTCTTATTATTTCCACACGATAAACAGGTTCTACGCTAGAGCCTTCTGAAGCCAATAATTCTTTCATCTGGAACAACTTAATCAACAACAATTCTTGTTCGAAGCGCTTTTCAATATTAATGCAATTATTTATACTGCGACAGTTAAAACAGAAGATTGTACAAATCTTAGGCAAAACTTGCAAGTATTTTCGCCACATCCTTTTGTATATTTGAAATCCTCTCCGCTGATTTCTCGGTGCTCTAACACAGAAACTCTTAACCATACAGATATCACCGAAAATGCAATTTGTATAAAACTTAATTAGCTTCCATAATATCAATGAACCTTCTACTGAACTGATAATTGATATGTTGTTAATGACACTAATAAATTCAGATTTTTCTTAATAGTTTCCGTATTAATGCCTCGGTGCTTGCGTCAAATATCCAAAACGCAGTCATAGTTAGAAAGTTCTGAAACCTGAATTTTATTAAAAGAACTTGAAATTATTATCTTCTAGGTTAGTTAGTATACCTAATAACCAAAATAAAAAACTTCCAACACTTCTCAATTATGTTTGGATATATTTAATTAATTATTTTTTTGATGCAGCTATAAACTGTATGAAGTTACACCTAAAACTGAAGACCAGGCTAAATGTTTAGAAACATGCAGAAATGATCCATCCTATGATTTTTGGCGTCAACCTGAGGAGCTTGACACTTCCGCTATAGTTATGGTTGCACCAGACACCCAAGACTTATTCGAAAATTTGTTGGCAAATAATAATATTGGTCACAAGGTCATTATAGATAATATTGAAAGGTAATTATTTTTTATTAATGAATAATTTTAATAAATATTCTCTCAATATTTTTGCCATTAACTGTTGAATACTACTGATTGTTTATAGCAAAATTCAAGAGGAATATGCTCAACAGAACATTTCTAGCAGAGCCGATAGGGGTGTCGTGACATTTACTGAGTACATGCGCTTTGATGAGGTAAACATTTATAATATAATGTTATGTTAATGTCCATTAGTTTATATTCAGCCACATTTTAAATGTGCCTGGAGGTAAATAAATCAATTAACAAAAATTATATTAAATTGATTTCAGATAAATGAGTATTTAGAAACTCTTGAAAGAAATTACCCTAATATTGTCAAAATTGAAGAACTTGGTGAATCATATGAAGGTAGAGACCTGCTCGCAGTTAGAATTTCCAGCGGAGGTTCCGACAAGCCAATAATATTTATTGATGGAGGAATACATGGAAGAGAATGGATTGCTCCAGCAACCGCTCTGTATATAATTAATCAATTAGTTGAAAATCCAGAAAATGATGATTTGTATGAAGAAGTAGACTGGGTTATTATTCCCTGTTTAAACCCTGATGGCTATGAATATTCACATACCCATGTAAGTATAATGTTCACATTATCTTAACACAACCGTAACTAGACAAAATTGAGTCCTAGGTAAAGTAATACTTGAGCGATTATCCCTCATCTCCTAAATACAAATTTTGAGGGAAGATTCTTTAGTAAATGTTATTAGGCAAACCTTTCGCTTATTCTATATGAAACTGATTGTCTAAGAGTCAATGGTGTATGATTTACAATTGTGACAGCCAATCTAATGCACATACAAAATAAATGCAACGTTTAGAAGACAGAAGTTCATTTTACTGGCCCGTTGCAGATCTTGAAGATGATGAATGAAATTGTGTAATATTGACTTGAAATCCTAAAGAAACGTAACCTAGTTTTAAATTAAAGTTGCTCATAATTACAATCAAGTAGTCAGATCATTTTTACGGTAATCAGTAAATAATGTAACAAATATATAAATCGCTGTAACCGGTTACGTCAAATTTAAACAAAACCCCAGAATATATGCCGATTACAAGTGAAATTTGAATACCTAATGATAGTACAAATTGCAGCGATATTGTTAATGCAACCGAATTGCTGCGACTCAGTTACATAGTCCGATAAGGCTTAAGTAAGCCTGACATAGTGAGTGATAAGTGGTGGTCAGTGCTACTACCCGTCATACATCACTAATGTCTTAGTGACTGATACCGACCTGCAAAGCAGGTACCAAGAGCTGCGACCTTTAACCTTGGTGGGCTAAACAATATACTGAATATGATTTACAGGAAACAACTACTCAGCGGACAAAAGCCCCGACTTGCGTTGAATTAAAACTGCAAGTTCGAAACCGGTCTATGTCTAGTCAGGAATTAACATATGATCTTAGCTACCAAACAACACTTGCCGGTTTAATTCACCGCAGGTCGGGGATTTTGTCCCCTGATTAGTTGTTTCCTGTAAATCTTATTCAGTTTAAGGAAGCCTAACTAACTGACAAACTCTTAATTTGCTTATGAGCATATTAAATTTGTAAGGAAACAAATACCTCTCAGCAATGAACTAATATGTATAACTATAAAGAAATGAGTACTCTTAGCCATTTGGATTCAGCCTAATACCTTTTTTTCGTAACTTTTTTGATAGGAGAAATACTATTAAAATTTTTCCCTTTAGATCGTACAAAAGATGGTAGAATCATGAGAGACGAAAATGAAAATCGAAAGGTTTCAAGATTGAAAAACTCGAACTTATTAGAAGGGCTTAACGATGATTCATTGGTATTTCTCCTATCAAAAAAAGGCTACAATACTTTTACTACGGGCTCCAGCAACACCTCCTAAAATACAGGAGTTGTTGGCTCCAGGTAGCCTCGGCTGTCTCATCTCAAGAAATGAAGATCTTCTCGTCAGGGTAAATAGTATTTACCTGCTGTTTATTGCAACCAGATTCCTACATTTTTCAAAATTTATAGTCCCTAATGTTCTATACTGTGTTTTTATATTGCACACTACATAGGAAAACAGGTTCCTTCGAACTCGTACCTTCTTCGGAGTAGAGAGGAGAGCATGGATTGCATTTCTGTTCCTGACCTCTGTGGACTGCAAGACTGGCCAATGTGTGGTGCAGTGTTGTGTCGGTTGGCGGATAATTATCAGATTTGTGTATAATTTGAGACGGTGATGGATAATTTTCTCTCTTCTAAAAAATCGGATAAAAAACGGATAATTTGAGTCCGCTTGTATTGCGTTTTAGTATGAAAGAAATAATTACTAATTATTTTGAGTTTGGCAACATGGTTGCAGCACAACAAGACTCGTAATTTGAAATGACGTTTTTCAATGTTACCAATATGAGAACACAGAAAAACCCCGACCCTGAAACATCATTGACATTCTGCATTGTGTTTTACAGTCAGTACTTCCCACTTTTACTGGTATATAAATAAATAGACAGAGTGACTGATATTTTGCATAAGTTGTTTTGAATTAACCTGTTCTAGGAAAAGTGGTGCTACTAACAATGCTGCAGGGACAAAATGGATAAGTGGCCTGCTGATTATAAGGAAAAACTGTTTTTATTTATTCTGACAGAAGTACTAAAATTAGCAGATCTTCATAAATATGCAAAATATTTATTGTAGCTAAAGTTGGTTTTAAAAAAGCTCGGCTTCTTTGACGGCGGTAAAGTGATCAAAGAACCGACTTCTTTTTATGTTGCAAATAAGTTTGAAATAAACTTTAAACATAAAATGATTGTTTTCTATGCAATGTGTGCAATGCAATAGATCTCTTATGTTCCTCGAATCGCATTTTGACAGTTCGTCCAGTTTGTCCAGTGTATATAGTATCACAGGCACTACATTTCTACTCGATCTCCTGTTTTTTGTAACTTTTTAGTTTTGTATTTATTATTTATTAATATTTTACCTAAATTATTTTTATTTACAATTTCAGTAAATTTTACATCCCAGTTTATTACTAACTCTATTGCTGATCTTAGGCCTATAATTAATATATTTAAACTTATTGAATTCCTGTGGGGAACCTACATAAAACTATTTGCGTAAATATTTCTATTATTTGGTTTTTATATTAGGTTATCTATTAGGCTTTCTTTATAGCCATTGTTTTTTGCAATTTCTTTAATTTTATTGGCTTCTCTTTTAAAGTTCTCCTCGGTTGATGGAAATGTTCATAGGCGATGTATGTAGCTGTGAAATGGTGTCATTTTTATTTGCAATGATTGTTTAGATTTACTATGAATTACCGTATCTGTGCAAGTAGATTTACGATAAATGTCAAACTCTAAGCTCAATTGTTGATATTTATATATTAATGTCTAAAAAGTTTAAACCCTCGTCATTTTCCTTTTCTGATGTGAATTGAATTATTTTATAAAGTGAACTTAGAAGACCTAAGAGTTTGTTTAACTGCTTTTCCAAATGCAAAACACATCCTCTACATAACAGATCCAGAAAAATATGTTTTTTGTATTAAAGAGTATATTTTCAAAATCGAACATAAAAATTTCAGCTAGTAGGGGAGATATAGGTGAACGCATTGATAATACGTTATAATTTATAAATTTCCCCGTTAAATTTAAAATAATTTTGGTTAGTACAATTTTTAATCAGTACATTTAGTAGATTTTTAATATTACACACAATATTGGAGTTATTCATAGGTTTTTCTTCTATTTTAAATAATGCCTGCAACGGGATTGAAGTAAAAAGACTTTCTTCGTCAAACGAAACTGATTTGATGTTACTGGGAATTGTGAGATTATGATTAATATTATTTTAATGCTCTTATTTTAGGATCGATTTTGGAGGAAAACTCGCACTGCAGGCACAGAGTGCTATGGTGTGGATGCCAACAAAAATTTCGATGTCGACTGGGGTGAGTCTGATAATAACACTGATCCATGTAATCAAATGTACCAAGGACCATCACCTTTCTCAGAGAAAGAAACACAGGCTTTAAGAGATTACTTACTGGCAAACAAAAGACAAATTGAATTGTACATCAGCTTGCATAGTCATGGGCCATCCATTTTGTACCCAGGAGTGTCCTCTGGTTCTGTTCCCAAAAATAATGAAGAACTATATTCTCTTGCCGAATGTTTTAAAAATGAAATGAATACAAAATATACAGTTGGGCCCGGCGCCAATGTTTTGTATTCTACATCCGGTCAAAGTGATAATTATGCTATGAATGTGGCTAATATTGAATTAGCTTATACTATTCTGTTACCAGGTGATGGTAACAATGGTTTTGATCCCTCAACGGCAAATATTTTATCCATAGTACAAGAAACTTGGGAGGGTGTGAAAATTTTTGAGGAACATATTGTAGAACGTTAGTTTTATGATATAAAACTTATTCGATGGCAAAACATAATTTTGTTAATTAAATTGTATAATATTATTATTAGTTTCCCATGTTCATGATAATCAGATCACTCGATGGATTGCCCAGTTTCATTTTTTTGCAAATTAAAAATATTTAAACAAAAAACTACTGACCTTTATCTTCAAAAAACAGACTGAAGAAGAAAATTTGCAAATTTTGATTTGACCACTCGAATACAAGCTAACAAATTCTCAGTGATTTGGAATATTTTACAATAATTTCTTGCATTCGGATTAGATGAGAAGGTCTAAACAATAAAATTTGTTTAAAACCTAATAATTCATTAGATATTTGTCTCGACCCAGCCTACCAAAACTTATAACAGTTGCATCATTTGTTAATATCTAAATTATTTGATTATGGTATAAGGGGTGTATCATTAAATTGGATCACTACATTCCTGGAAGATCGGAGACAGTATGTGAGCTTAAAACATAAGAGCGAAAATACAGTATGCAGTGCTAATTCAGGGTATTTAAATGTAACTATGGGTGTTCCGCAGGGCTCTATTTTGGGCCCTGTACTTTTTCTTTTATTTATTAACGATATTGATTCTTTGTCATCAGCAGCACATTTTACAATGTATGCTGACGACATTTCTGTGATAATATCAAATCCATCTAGTAGTATTTTAGAACAAAATTGTAATGATATTTTAAATAATTTAAACCATTGGTTTTCCCATAATAACTTATATCTCAATACCGAGAAAACACAAGTTATTAGATTTCATGGCAGGCGAAAAAAAATGCGATAATTTAAACATTAAAATAAACAATACCACTATCTCTAATACGGGGGACAATATTAAGTTCTTAGGGGTACATTTGGACGAATGCCTAAATTGGAAACGTCATTGTGAAACTTTAATATCCAAAATTTCATCTATAGTATATTTGTTTCGTAATATTAGGGGGATTTTATCAAAAGAACAGCTTATCAACCTATACTATGCTCAAATCGATTCACGTTTAAGGTATGGTATCTGTTACTGGGAAAATTCCACCATGTCATCGAATGTTTTTGTAGTGCAAAAACGTATTTTACGATGTATTGCCGGCTTACCGAACACTCACACATGCAAGAATATCTTCAAAGAATATAATATTCTTACCTTACCTTGTATATATATATATATATATTCGAAATATGTACACACGTTTTTAAAAATCGAAGTAATTTTGTACTAAATAGTGATTATCATAATGTCAATATAAGACAAAAAATAAAATCCATGAGTCTTGCGCTAAGTTAAAAATGATAAGTGAGTCACCATGATTTATAGGGCCGAAACTATTTAACCGTTTACAGGACGACATAAAATGTATCGAAAGTGAGCATCTATTTAAAAAAAAATTAAAATCATTTTTATCAGAGAAGTGCTACTATTCTGTGTCAGAATTTTTTGTACCTTAAGTCTAGTATAGTAAGTCTAACAACAAATATGAATTTATGTTTTATTTTATTTGTATGGTTGTATTGTGATCATATATTTTGTACTACAGTTGTTTGTCTAACATGTTTCATGTTATATTGTGTCAATGTAGTTTACTAAGTGACTTATTCTATCCAATATTTTGTAAGTTGGCATAAGGAATGAATAAAGAATCAATCAATCAATCAATCAATAACAAAAAACGCGGATCTCTCACGAAGAACTGTTATGTCACCAGGAGAGTCCTTGTATAGTACTAGCACTCAGTAACGTCTGCCTAAAGATCTTTTCAGTTTGCATCATATTTACGGAACGTTGTTGCATCTGTATTGCAAAATAAATATTAAACAGATGCATAGAAGTGACACACAAATTACTTAAATGTTTTACCTTATCTGCAAACTACGTTTCATAAAACTGACATAATAGAAATGGTCTTTTATATATTATGAAACCATTTCATATTTTACATATGATAGTGATTTGTCTTTTTTGGGTGATTCAAGCGAAATAGTAAAAAATGACGTTTATAAACTTCAAGAAATAAAATATGGAAAATTGATTAAATTATTGTATTATCATGCTCTAGGAGGAGGTATGTTTGATTTTTACTTAAAATTGAGTTCGTTAGTAGGTTTTAAGGTTTTTATTTAAGAAATAATAAATAATAAAAAAACTTTATTCTTCCATACAAAAATAACTTCTATATATAAGCAATCAGATATCTTTAAGACAAGCGAACAAATACCAAATAGTACTAAACAGAACTTTGAAATTCTACCTAAAGGCTTTTAACATCAAGCACTGAGCAAAATAAAAACGAAAACAAAAAATAATCACTTCATTTCACATTACTCAACCCATTGAAGTTTGCATCTGCAAATTTAAACTTATTTCTTGTTAAAGTCTTTGGCGTAGGTAGTATCTTCTTAAAGTATTTCAAATTATTAACAATTTTTTTATCGTCCATTTCTGGCCATATGCCTTGATATAATCCTCTTCATAAAATTAACTTTAATAGTTTCATCCTTTTCAATACATTCAATTTGACCAACATATAAAACATTAGAATGCTTAAGATATTCTACTAGTACAAATTTACCAGGCTCTGACACATCTGAAATTTCTTCATTATATCCATCAGATTCGTCATCAGAATAGATATCCGAATATCTCCAACGACTGTTATTATTAATTTCGAAAAATGGGGGTATTATTTCACCCAAGTGATAATGAATACAATGATTTGGAGGTTTGCAGCTGAGTCGTCTAATATGAATCATATGACTATATTCAAGTGTCCAGGCTATTTGTCTGGCTTTCATAGTACCTTTGAAAGGCTTAATAACAAGAGGTAGCTCATCATTTAAAGCTTCAATATCGTCTTCTTTTATTACTTTAAAGGTTATGCCCAAAACCAAATTTTCTTTGTTTATTTAAAATATTTTATTTTTATATTGATTGCTGGGTCTGTTGCTCACAAAATGAATATTGTCCAAATGGGGAAAATTATTTAAAATTTCTTCAAAAAGTGGCATTAGATGTGCCAAAATGCCAACTAGATTAATAGAGAGACTGCAAAAGCAATGCGGATGTAGGTCTCCATTCTCAGACCTGTTTTACCACACTACAGTATGAAGAGAAATATGAGATTTTGCTCCTCCAAAATTGGCCCTTTGTACTTTTCTGAAATATTTACATGAGTAATTCTCCGAGAAATCCATATGTACCAAGATATCCCTTTCACCTAAATGAGATTTTATGTAATCTATGGCTTCATACTGGTGTTTCATTCTAGCAAAGTGTTTCATGTAATTAGGCAGATTTTTTCAAATTTTTCTACTAAATGGGACTTGGTGCAAGGGAATAACTCCTTGACATTTTTCTTGCAGATTTTCTCTTTACCATGAAACGCTTGCAGCGTTTCATGTTTATTATTCCACTTTTTATATGAGGTGTTTTCATCTGCATTATAATTGCCATAGGTTACAGTTCTGGTTTTACAATTTTTGCAAACTTTTTCCAGGCAATATTATGTTGTTGGCTGACAACATAAAGTTTTTGTCAAATCGTCCGGATTGGTCTGCGTCACGATTCCCAGGATTTTCATTTTTAATACTAAAAGTCTCATGTTCTCATGAGAAACACAAAGGCAGGTCACCCTTATTGACGCTTTTGGTATTAAGACCCAAAATGGTCTATACTGAGAAAAATAGGCATAGGAGACTTTAAAGCGTTTCTCCTCCTGGGAAAACTTCTTATATAAGTTTTTCATGGTATCACTAAAAAAATCTTTTTTTGTTTTTTTATTTTATGAAAAGTGGTTGATTCTTTTTTTATCTGGAGCTACACTGCTATTTTCGTCTTTTGGGAAAAGCGTTTAATTGAATGACTAATTTCTTTAGCGATGTCAGCTCTTTTATTAGATTTTAGGTTTTTCTGAGAAAATAATTTATATGATCCAATAGTTCTCATGTTATTAAAACATCTATACTTTACAATGTTTCCTGAGACACATCTCACAAACTCTTGGTTTTCTTTGTGACACTCTTGTTTCTAGTTGTGTTTTTAATGCCTTTAAGACTAACTCTTTTTTAACTTCCAACGATACATTTGCACCATTTAATTCTCTCTCCACATTTGACCACGGACTAATTTTTTTCCTCTGTTCTTTTAAACGTTCATTTTTTAATCTGTAAAACCACATTTTATATTTAAATTTTTCCTCATCATTTCTAATTCTTTCTTCAGCTTTTCTAACTCTCTATTTGTTCTATTTTGACTTGTTCATAAAGTTCTGGGTTTTCCTTTAATTTTTCCCGTCTCTTTCGTTCACAATCACGTTTTTGTTTACGTCTTTTTTCTGTCTGTTGATTATTAACCATTTTTTTTGCTAAAATAATAACCACTATGAAGTTTTTAAAAAATAACAATAATTTGGGTAATATCCATGGATACATATCAACACAATTGATAGTTCACGTCATGGTGATGATGTCCATGGCGATGATGAAACATAGTATTTTAGCATTTTTCAAGTGAATTCTCTAAAAAAAATCTGATATATAAAGGCCTTCTTGAACCTAATATTATCTTAATTTTAGGGTAGGGTTGATGAAGCTGATTTTCCCCCTCAAAAGTCCAAATTACATTTCCTCTACTTTTATCACCGGTCTTATCAACCCATAAGTTGTTTAACGGTTACGGAAACTGTATAAAAAAAATATTATTTTCCTTTTTTATTAAGTTCTATAACTTAAATGAAATATTTTCTCCATCTTTGTAGTCTGTAAATATAAATTGGCTCCTAAAATAGTCAACTGCAAATGTTATAGGTACTTATTTAATGTATTCATGGCTAACTGCAAATTAAATTGAAAATAAAATTTGAAACGATTTCATTCAGTCTTATTCAAACATTATTGCAAAATATTTGTTAATTTTGTCTTAATAATATATTATATTTTTTTCCTAGTGAATGATGTAAAGGTCAAACATTATATTTTTGTCTCGTATTCTCCTCTGAGGCACAAATCTGACGCAGTGTGGAATGTATAAACATAATAAATTTAAAATGCGTTCTCCCTTCGTTCACAATTAGAGTTTACTCAACACAACTAGTTAGGTACCTGGGGAGTATACCCTTAGAATATAGCCAAGAACTGTAGACTGCCAGTTTGTTAACAAAAAGACTGCATACGCGTGCTCGTAGGAGATATGTCACACATTAGTAGTTTTTTATTTGCATTATGTTTCAGACCATTTCAGTTAATTTTTGTTTTTGATTGGTTTGGCATTTTAAAAGAAACTTTCTAAAGCAATCAGAGATGAGAATCACTGCACTAGATCATAAATGACCTGATCTGCAGTGCAAATAAAAAACTACTAGTAGTAGTTTTTTATTTGCAAAAACAAAAATTAACTGAACTGATCTGAAATATAATGCAAATAAAAAACTACTATTATTAAGCTCCTAATTGGTCAGTTCCTCCAAGGCGAATATTTACAATACAGCCCAAGAAACTATCATTTACCATGTTAGTATATTTTATTATTATTATTATTTTGCAACTACACCACCCCGAAAGAAATCCTTAAAGTGTGTTGCGCTTGCGCATACCATATATATTGCTTGAAAAAATTGTCCATGAAGAACCGCAATTTATGTAACCACTGTATACACAATTTCAATCCAATGGTAAGGCGTACACTGTTAATTCACCTAAAAAAGTTATGTATTTGCGTGATAGAAAACCTTCAGAGCGCCTTCTGTCTGTGGCGTACTTTCAACTTCAAATAAGAATAACCACAGAAAAATTAAGATGTCTATAGAATCGACAAAGTAGCTGATTAATTGGATGGATTGACACTACTGCACGAGATATCCACTAACCTAGGAGATATCCGAACGGATATGAGTTTTTGCACATCTATGACGTAGGCGTTGAATGAATTTTAATCAATGATATAACTATGTCCCTTTTTAATGCACGCTGCGCCAAATTGAGATGGAATTATTTCTGACTTTTCAAGATACGAGCCTGACACTGTCTCCCGTCCCACAATTTATGCGCGAGAGTGCATCTTCGTACATACATATCTACATACATACCAAGATTATGATATAAAGAATAAAGATAGATAATACATACCTAATTCTGTAGTAAGTTAACGAGTCAAAAATGATTAATAATTTGAGAAAAAGTTCATTGTTACCGTGCAGTCGTTAATTTTTATTTATTTTCCATTCCCCTTTTAGGTAGGTAGTAGTCATTTTTCATAAGTAGTGCATTAGGTATTCAGATGATTATTTTCAGTAAAGATAAACAATATTTTATACCTGACATTAGTTCTGCTTCAAAACGTATATCATTTAATTTAGCTAAGTATATGTTTAATTGATTTTGTTTGCTATTGTTAAATAAAGGTTACAAATTAAATGACCGGTATTTTAATTTTATAGACAGTACACTTTTCCAGTATTGTATTTTATACGGTCAGTATTCTAAGATACGGTCGGTGAAAATAAAAAATGGTCGACAAAATGAATAACGGTCAATATAATTAATAATCAATTAGAAAATTAATGAACGATCAGTAAAATAAATGAACGATCGGTAAAATTAATGAGCAATCAGTAAAATTAATGAACGGTCAGTAAAAGATATGAACGGTCGGTAAAATTAATGAACGGTCGATAAAATTAATGAACGGTCGGTAAAATTAATGAACGGTCGGTAATATCATTGAACGGTCAGTAAAATTATTATATCATTCCCCTTAATTTTCCTTGCCCTAAAAAGTCATTTTTCGTATAACACCTTTTTACTGAACTTTTACAGATTTCTTATGTTCTATTGCATACTGATCATTTATTAATTTTTACTGCCCACTGATAAAAACAGTGAACATCGAAATACTGTCCAAATAGTTATTTTACTGATCGAAAATCCCATATTACCCGAACAAATTTTATAAATATACTGAGCTTTTTGTAATATATTCATAATTGTTATACTGTACATACATAATGCATTAAATACTGATCAGTTTATTACTACCCTTAAATAAATATGTTTCCAAATTGTTCATCATTTTTGACTCGTGATATTACAACATAATTAAGTATAAATTACGTAGGTATAACCTGTCAGTATTCCTTATATCCTAATCAGTAAAAAATACAATCTTTGCCACTGGCACTCATTGGTATTTATGCACGACACGACGGCGCACTCTTAGCCATGAATTGTAGGGCGAGATACAAAGTATTGGACCTGTCTCTAGACGCTAATGAGTTTCATGTTTGATTATTTCACTCCCTAACTTCTGAATAACAAAATTTCTGAATTTAGTAAATTGCCGACTATTATACATCAGATGTAAGCTGCATATATGTAAATAACTTAGCTCACTTATTTGGTCACAGTGACAATTGTAAATGGTACATAGTGTTTAGAAAAGTGCTTACCTTTTAACTATTCTCTGCAGACGACAAAGGCTGAGAGAGACCACTTGAGAACATTTGAATGAGAACCACAGTGTCTATATTTTCTTCCGAGAATCACCACCTTCGTTGTGTAAACACATTTGTGTACAACGAAAATGATTGTTTAACATCGACGGAGGTGATATTTGGAAACGTAAAAAAAGTTCTAAAGTATCAACTGAAAGATGTCTCTCACTGAGACATTAATATCACATAATTTTGCAATATCCTGAATTGTTTGTAAAATGTCACTAAATCTCTTACAAACCCGCATACCAGAGATTTTTGTCAAAGTTTGTTGTAATACAGTTTATACATTATCAGTAGTTCAAGAGGGAATGCAGTGGACACAAGGAAGAACTTTCTAATTTGTGGATACTGTCCAATACTATACAAATTATAAATCTGGATGTGAGTATTAAAAGGGCCTATTTTCATTGTTTTGAGATATTAGTGCGTAACATTTTATAGCAAATAATAATTACGTTTTAAAAGTGTAAAAATTTATTTATTTTAATGAAAGTCAGGATTATACTTCAAAATAATATAATTTTTAAAGCTTTTGATATTTTATGATTTAGATGGAAATTAGCTTTTTTTTTTTTTTTTTAGAAGCTGGATAATGGAATAACTGGAAGAAGATTAAAACTAAGTCTTCGTTAAATTTGTAAATTTAAATTTATTTAAACATTAAGAATACAAAGAATTAATGTACTTGCGTATAATAACACTGGTCTGCAACGAAATCCTCCTTTAAAAAATTATGCTATAAGTATGAAGATTTTAATGCTCTGAATCTATTCCCGTTGGCCGGTTTTTTCTATCACGTCTAGATTTTTTTATATGAATTTTTTTTTAAATTTCATAAATTTTGTTTTTTTTTTAAATTTTTTTTTTTGTCAACATCAAGAACAGTATACATACATACAAAATAAGTTTTAGCGAGTTGTAAGAAAAAGAAAGAAAGTATTGACAGTGATTTTTATGGTAGTAGATATGCGCATGCGCAGTATTCGCTGTGACTTTACTTTCTTTCTCTTACAACTCGCTAAAACTTATTTTGTATGTATGTATACTGTTCTTGATGTTGACAAAAAAAATTTAAAAAAAAACAAAATTTATGAAATTTAAAAAAAAAATTCATATAAAAAAATCTAGACGTGATAGAAAAAAATCGGCCAACGGGAATAGATTCAGAGCATTAAAAATCTTCATACTTATAGCATAATTTTTTAAAGGAGGATTTCGTTGCAGACCAGTGTAATCCACAAATTAACTAGAAAAATCTGAAAATCGGTTGACCCTGCAGGCCATCCCTGAAACTTCTCGCTATTTTCGAGCTTAAAGCGCTCAAAAATATACGTATTAGGTCATTTTTGAGCTCTCCGAGCTCAAAATATTATACACATACATTTTTGAGCTGTACGATTAGGTGAAAAATCTCGAAGTTACATTAAAAAAACACTTTTTTTGTAATTTTTGAACTGCGATATCTTTTGAACAAATTAACCAATCAAGATGCAGTTTACAGCATTCAACGTAATTTTTTAAATACAAAAAGTTATGTTTGTACCAAAAATAGATCCCACAAAAATTTTGAATGTTATTTTGAAAAAAAACACTTTCTGCGAATTTTTTCGTAATCGATATCTCTTGCACACCCCAACCAATTATGATGCGGTTTGCGGCATTCAACGAAGTTGTTTAAGTACAAAAAATTATCTTAGTACCAAAAATCGGTCCGACAGGAATTTTGAATGTTATTTCAAAAAAAACACTTTTTTGGCGAATTTTTCGTAATCGATATCTCTCGAACAAGTCAACCGATTTTGATGCGGTTTGTACGATCGACGTTGTTTTATAAGGAGAAGAGCTGATTAGATTTTGGAATTGATCGGTTCAGTAATTTAAAAGATATTCCAAAAAAACAAATTTTTGAAAAGTTTTTTTTGAGATTTCTCAAAACTGGGCCGAATCTATCAATTCTAATTCTCAGGAAAGCTAAGTTGAGTCAACCCCCTTTAGAATGCCGCAAACCGCATTTCGATCGGTCAAGCCGTTTAAGAGTTTATGAGAGGTTTACATACACCGTACACACACGCACACACATACATACAGCCATACAGACACCATCGTGGGAATAGTCAGAATAGCTTCTTAGGACCTCAAAACATCAAGATCTGACAAAAACTAGATTTTCGAAAATCGATGTGAACCAATAACTTCCCGATTTCTGAAAATTTTCAATTTTCTTAGCGGGAAGTTAAAATGTACTTATACACTTGCAAAACTAACTTTCACTGGTATACCCCAAGAACACACATTATATGTTACACCAAACATTGATAAACGTCTAATGAAAAAATGCGTGAATATTAAATAAAACATATTTTAAATTTAAAGACAAGCGAATTGCATTAATCTAACAAAATGAAAACGTTCCCAAACATTTGGGTTGGATTAAATGTTTCCTAATACTTAATGCTTGATTTGTTAAAAAACAAAGTTGGCTACTAAATTACGAAATGTCACTTGAAAAGTAAAACAAGGTGGCGTCATTTGCAGTGAAAAAATGTTTACAGTCGAAGAAAAAACTGATATGGTGGAAATCTTTATTAAATTTAATAAAAATGCAAGAATTTCAAGGGAAAGGTACAGGATAAGTTTTTTAAATCGACAGAATGGCTCTTTACTAAAAATAAAGAAACGAAGAAGAGTTATTTCAGAAGATAAAGAAAACAATATTTTAGAAATGTTTCATGAAAATTCATACTTTTCTTTAAGAGAATGTTCTGCTCTACTAAATGTAACAATATATACGGTATCCGTATAATACTGAAAAAGCTTAATTTCAAATCATACAAAATTAAACCAATTCAGGCTTTAGAAAATAACGATTACAAGAGAAGATTGGTATTTTGTAGGTGGTATATTAATGAAATCAATAATATCATTCGAGCAAATTCTCTGGACAGACGAATGCAATTTTGGAAATTTTGGATATTTAAGATTTGTAGAAAACGAAATGCAAATATATTTACAACATTTGCCACAAAATGAAAGGCAGCGAATAGTTTTGCAGCAGGATGGAGCACCACCTCATAATACCCAGGTTGTTTCAAATTACTTGAATATTAATTTTCCTCAGTGGATGGGATATGCAGGAACTATATTGTGGCCAGCTCGCTGCCCTGATTTAACGCCCCTTGATTTTTACCTTTGGGACGTTGAAGAAATCAAAATGAGAATAGAGAATTTTGTCGAAAGGGAAAATAATAATTTAAATATCAATCAAAATATTATTTCAAGAACCCAAAAGTGTATAGAATACAATGGCGGACAGTTCGAACAATATTTATAATTATTTGTCACTTTTTTTACAGAACAATACCTCACGAGAGACAAGCTTACTGCACCACAGAGGATGCAATAAGTGTAGGGAGATTGAAGGAGATACCTGTTTACTTTAACTGTAAGGGCCTAAGGATCCCGGGAAAATATGATTGGGCAATCAATTATATAACTTTGTTGTTCGTGGTGTAATACGACGTTTGGTAAAACGAGATACAACAGTTATGGAGCTTCAAAGTAAACTGGCGAGTTGCCACACCTTGTTTCGTAGCACGGTTATAATCGTTCGTGATGGTATTGGTGACGCAATTTCTGCTGACCAATTTCCATGAAAATAACGATAAAAATATTGAGATCACCAACTTTACGACGATTTTGCAGAGAAGAAAGCGAACTTGTACGAGCTGAATTGCCAACCATTCGCAAATTCGATTTTAAATTGAGTGTAAAGTTTTAGTGATGTTCTTGGTATAGATCCTCGTAATATGGAAACAATATTATAAACCGGGACTTATTTGTGTTGTATCATACCTACAGTACTCAGTTGCTGTGTGTTGGCTATGTATAGCCCAGTAAACCTGTGAAGTTACAGACATCCTGAGAATTCTAAAACACAGCTGAAATGTGATTTCTTAATGCAAAGTACATAAATCTTCTGCAAAACATTATTTTTAACAAATTTATAGAAACCTGCTACAGACGTAATTGCTAAGATACTTCTCCAAGAAGCTTATTAAACTAATTTAGTTAGAAAGTCTTGTTCATAGATTAATATAGATGATTGATACGTTATACTATTATTAAACATATGATTTCTGTAGTACTTTGTCGCATTATTGATATGTATATTATTTAAATTCAGTAAAATTCAGTAAACTTCTTTTAGTATTTGTCAACACTTTTATAAATACTCTAGACAAATATCTTTTTCACTCCTAAAGTGACATGTTTTTATATAACTAACACACACGTGTGTTAGGAAAATAACGTACGTGTGTGTTAGCATTTGTTTTCGCATCTACTCTTTTAGCGGGTTGTGGGAAAAAAATCAATTCGCTGTTATGGTCGTTCTTCTATACAAAAGTTGATGTGTTTATTAATTTAAACCTATGCAAATAAAACGAAGAAGAAGAAGAAGGTTGAAGGTTAAACATATTTTAATTACAACGCACAACGCATGTCTAAAAACATGGGAGTTTGTCAAAAAATAACCGCTCTTTTCAGTTAATATACTTTTAAATTATTTATTATCTGTGTTTTAAATATTTAGGAAAGGTGTGAAAGAAATATTATGTTTTATAATTACGTTAAATATTTACGTGTAATTTTAAAATATGTGAATTAGAGACATTAATTATTAATTTTATTTGTGATTTGTGTGATATTTAAACGGTGCTGAATGCCTTTTTAAAAATATGGACGAAAGTATGGAGCAAGTTTCTAAAAACTGCTGTGTTATTCTTCAACCCATCAATCCTAGAAGTAAAGAAACCTCAGTAAGTATAAAACCGATTACACCAAAATGTCAAAAAGTGGAAAGAAAACCATGTGTAACTCCATGTTATATAAAATTAGAGAGTCTCAAGAAACCAGTTATAACAGAAAAAGATTCATCTATAAATAATTTAAGGCTAAAACCTGACCTATGTTTTGTAAAGTTAAAAAATATTGACAGCTCTGTTGTAGAGACAAATAATAAGGATGTGAAAGAAAAACATAACAAATTTGATAAGTTGTCCTCCGATACTGTTTCATCAGTTACCACACCAAATATTGCCAAATGTAGGAAGTCTCTATCAGACTCGCTGCCAAAAATAAAGTCCACTGTAAAGAAAGCCAAACCAGGTGTTACCTCCGAACCTTTTACACCACAGGCTAACATAGAATTTAGTGTTGAATTGAAAAAAGTTATAAATGAACGTAATATTTTAACCTCAAAAACTAGAAAGAGAGTTTTCGATGCTCTCGATGAGATTACAACAAATACAGAAGAAGAAAGTAGACATTATAAAAGAGAAAAAGCTTTGCTTGAAATTATAAACAGTGAAATAAAGTATGTTCATCAACTCGAAATTATTATAAATTTTTTTTATGAAACCAACACAGGATCGTAAGCTTTTAAGTCCAGATAATTTTGATATTCTCTTTGGCAATATCAATACAATTTATAACATCAATAAAGAATTGTTGGAGGAATTAGATAAAGGTTCTGAAAATGTCACAAATGCATTTTCTAAAATTGGACCATATCTAAAACTATATTCTGTATATGCCTTTGAATTTAAGAATAGTATAAAAATTTTACAGGTAGGTAATAGAATATTGCTTCTATTTTACATTTGTATCTAAAAGAATGTTTCTGTATTTTCAGAATGCAAGATCCTTAAATCCCCAGTTTGCTAAATTTTTAGAAACTCAAGAATCCCGCCCTGAAGTGCAGAGCAAATTATCGGCTTTGTTGATAACTCCCATACAACGAGTACCTAGATACAGACTTTTATTAACAAATTTGCATCAGTTAACAAAACCATCAGAAAAAGATATTAGAAATTTATCAGGTAAAGTCAAATTTTGTTTCACTCATATAGCTCAGTCAACAGATATTTTATAACAATATTACATCTGTTTAGTATATGCATCAACATCAAATAATCACTTATCTGTTAATCAATCATAAAACTGCATTTAGAGTTGAAATCACATTTTAAAAGTTGTTTTTATATTGGGGGGGGGGGGGGGGCGGCATCTATGAGTAGGATAACTTTTGGCTAAGCTAATTTTCATTGGATATTTCTGTATTCTATTAGTTATCAATTTTTATTATCATTTGAGAGAAATATGCTCATATTTATTTGTGTTTTCATTAATTGAAGAATGCCTAGAAAGAGTAGAAGAAGCAGCAGAGCACATCAACAAAGTAGTCGAGGATCAAGAAAATATGCAACGTTTGCTAGAATTCCAAAGGTGTTTGTGTAGTGGTGAACCAAACATGATTACTCCTGGAAGAAAATTAATAAAAGAGGGAATTCTAATGAAGATGTCCACAAATGCACATAGTGAGAAACTGTATGTTGTTCTGATGAATGATATCATAATGTTCAGTAAAATGAAGAAAGATGAACCGAAGGTTAATTCATTAAAATGTTTAAGTATTTTTCCTCTAAGCAAATGTAAAGTTGTTGAGATTTTGGATAAAGGTTGCTTAAAAATTATATGTCAGGATGAAGAACTTATTTTGTACCATGATCAATTCAGCGAAACTAAAAAATGGATAAAAAAAGTTAAGGATTCCATTCAGATTCATATAAATGACAGGAAAACTTTAAGAAAGGAAAGTTCTTCTAGAAGACCTGTTAAGAGGAAGGATTTGCATGAATATCATGAAATTGGACTGAGTCCTGGAAAGCCATTGAAAAAGAGGAAAATTGCAATGGTATGCTATTTTTTAAGGCTAAAAATACGATTAATGTTATTAATATTTGAAGAAAGTATGTCATTTATTTGTTGCAATTAATGTTAAAAATGATTATTATTAACTTCATTATCTGAATAAAATCAGAAACTGAGTTAAATCTAGTAATTTTCTAATAATCCAAAAGTAGAAATGGTACAGATTATAACTGAATATTAATATTCTGTCCCCTATTGCAGTTAGTAAGTAGTCATTCTCATATTTTATTTTTCAGGAGAAAGATTCCTCGATTCGACTCTCAGATTACAAAATTTTAAAAAGAAGGCCCATCCATTCTAATGTAGAAACGGATAACCAAAATGGAAATATAGTTCGGTCTTTATTTACTATGACAACACCTGATGCCAAAGAAAATGAAACAAAAAATCAACAAGCAGAGCCTGCAACTAGCAAAGATTTGTATGTTTTTGGAAGGCCTCATAAAGACACGGGCTTCAGATTTGGTAGTATTCTTGGAGGCGTAAGCACCAGAATTAAAAGGTTTTTGGGTCTTAAAAATTAAGCTTTAATTAATTAAGTTAAATTTACCAAAATTTGAGGTAGACTTGTCTATATTAGCGAAGTCTCACGTTTTTGTTCTTTCGAGAAATTTCTGAAATATGTGAAATATAAACCCCAATTCGAGTAGTAGGGACTTCATTTTGCCTTTATTTAATCATGGCAATTTAATTTATATATAAAGTATATGTAATTTTTTCAAAAAAAAGTGAAGGAACATTTTTGAACTTTCATCTTCGAGGAAATATTTAAAAATAAAATGACATTGAATTTCATAAATTTTTTCACACAATGTGTAAATCAAATGACATTAATATTGATGTTTTAACGTATTTTGAGGCCGATTCTCATCACGGTCCAGTCATAACCATTCACATCTCTCTTACCTAAAACTATGCTTCCATTCAGATTACACGTGATGGTAAGTCAAGCAATAAAAAATTTTGGTCCATGCGAATCGGCCCATGCAGATTCAGCTTTAGATTTGGGGGTTGTCTAATTTATGACGTATGTTTTATTTTTGTTATCATTTTGATTCATATATGCCAAAAATTATTAGCAAACATTTGTTTATAGTAATTTGTATACAGTGGAACGTAAATGTTTGTTGAAAGACCCACATTGTTCTTAATGCAGTAGTTTTAAAAAATTTCAAAACGTAATTCGACTCGCGTTTCGCCAACCAAGTTAGCATCGTCTCGAATAATTAAAACTTTATTGTGCTTAGTAAATGTACAAACTTTTATAGTTCTATGATTTCGTTGAATCATATAGTTCATTAGAAATTAGAGATTTTTTACATTTTTACGTTAACATAAATCCCAAATATATCTGTCGAATTTGTTTTCTTTTAATCAATCTTTACATTTTTTATTTTATTTGAAATAATTTTTTACAGGGTATGCAGCACTGTATTTTCATACATTAGATGAATTGATGCTACCAATTATTTTATCATTTATTTATAATTTATATTAGGTTAATAATTATATATTATTTTAAATCTTAATTCAGTTAGACACCATTCTTATAAAGTTAATTATTACTATCAAGTATACCTAGTTATTAATTTTCAAATATTTTAAATAGTGTAAATTGCAGATTTTATAATTAATATATTAAGTTCATAATAGTTTATGTCCAATATTAATCAACATTTTATTAAATGTTTTGTTCTTAATAGTTTGTGAGGTAAACTTTCACTTTATATTACCATGAAAATAATGCTATAAATAATAAATATTATTAGTGACAGGAAATGACACATTCTAAAGATTACATCTAATCATTTTATTAATTTTAATTCCATTTATATTTTTCCCATTTTATGCATAAAAATGATTAATCCATGTTAAAAAGCTATTACAATAATTAAAGTAGTGTATCAAAATTTTACATTCTCCATTTTTGTATTGATATTTATATTAATTGAATAATTTTCATCCACAGACCTCAAATGTCTATATATTTTCATCAGTCTAGATTTAGTAAATTATGAATACAGAAAAATATCGTGTATAATCATTAAACAGCATAGGAAATTTGGATGTCATGATGCAAATAACAGTACAGTAAACAGTATTTATCTTGAACAGATCATGTTTGTGCCATTGTTTGTCTCCGCCAATCTGTGTTTGGTGTTTTCTCAACGGCATGTTTCGTCACAGCGGACCACAGCTCTACGCATATAGTCTCCTATGACAATCTAATTCGCACACTTTACATAACAACTCGGCCTGCCTCACCATTTTTTACGTCCACTAACTCTACACTAAACAGAAAATATCGAATAAATAAAAAATGTTTTTTTACTCTCCGTGCACACAATAGATCTCTAGCTTGAAAGTTCTCGAACTGAACCAAATTGCTAAATGATGTAAATAAAATAACGCTCTCCTAAATAATAGGTCAAATCAATCCAGCAGGTAGTCAGCTAACAATGTGCTTTGTTTAGGGAATATAATTCTCGGCGATGGACGGCCTCTCATCGGTGCCGGTTTTACATGTAAAAGATTAATTAATGAGTAAGTACACTGTCAGAAATTACAATGTAATTAATTACGATTATG
This sequence comes from Rhamnusium bicolor, assembly GCA_029963845.1. Taxonomy (NCBI): domain Eukaryota; kingdom Metazoa; phylum Arthropoda; class Insecta; order Coleoptera; family Cerambycidae; genus Rhamnusium; species Rhamnusium bicolor. Next base: position 79,940 of record JANEYF010000236.1, read on the forward strand.
TAGGGTGGGGCAATAGTGAGTCTGACTTCGATATCTCGAGTTCCATGATAGCGAGAAACTTGATTTATAAAAATAAGTAAACTAGACAAAAAAAGTATATAGCCGAAATTTTTTTTTCGAATATACAAGGTGAGCCAAGACGATTCTACAGGGTCAGGTAACATTTTTTTTAAATGAAATGCCATGTAAGTATATCGGAACATTTTTTGAAACCTCTTTGTGGCCTCCTTTCACGCTTGTATGAGACATCTGTGTGATGACACTCAGCCATTTTCACTTCCTGAAAGTATACAGGGTGGCCAAAAAGGATTTTTAAATTTACAACTTTTTGAAATGAACTTTCTCAATTTTTTCAAATGGAATACCCTGTATATTTTTGAACGATGTGATGTAGAATTGAAAAACAAACATTTTTTGTACGTACATATAGCTATTTGTGTTTCTATGCGTCATTCCAATGACCCATAGAAATGTGTCAATGAAAATGGGCAACATGTGCATCACCTTTTATAATATCTTAGCTTGAATTACAAAAAAAATAATAATAATTTTTATTGCTGAATTTTGCAGTTATTGTTCAATAAATCGAAAATGGTTACAAATAGCCATAGGGATGTACGTGCAAAAAATTTTCGTTTTTCAATTCCACATTACATCGGCAAAAAATATACAGGGTTGTTCCATTTGAAAAAAATTTAGAAAATTCAGTTTAAATAGTTGTAAATTTAAAAACTATTTTTGGCCACCCTGTATACATTTAGGAACCAAGTGTCATCACTAAACCTGGCCAAACGATGGTAGATTCAGGGTCGGGCGCAATACCAATGCCATCGCGCGTTTATTTACGATGACGATGACACGACACATTTCAGTTGTTATCTGTCGGTCGATGCATAGAGTACTAATAAATAATAAATAATGTTGAGCGTAAAGAGTAGAAAACGACCGTACGCTGATAAAGTGAATAAATTTATCGGTGAATTTCCGGATTTATTCTATGATGGATGTAAAATAATTTGTAAAGTTTGTGATCAAGACTTAATGTGCTGGAATAAATACGGCTGCAAAATTAATGTCAATAGTAACCGGCATAAAAATAAAAAAATCGCGTATCTTCTTTGGAACCTCAGTTTATGTTTGATTTACTGTTAATGCTGATTGCCTGTGATGATCCCCTGCGCATATTGGATAAACCAGCATTTCGGGAGTTCTGGAATAAATACAATCCCCAGGTGAATTTACCAAGTCGTTCATCGTTATGTAGATATGTACCAAGTGTTCGTGAAGACATTGTAAATAGGATTAAATGTGCATTAAAAAATACACGGCCGTGGTTGTGTTAACGAGACGACAGATTGTAAAAAAAAATCTATTTTAAATGTTATAGTACGTGTACTCGACCCTGTTAAATCAACATTTCCACTTTTACTAGCTAGCAAGACTAACTGCGTGTACTGGCGAAGCAATTACGTGGGTGGTGTTGGAGACTTTCGAAAAATTTGAACTGTCAACAAGTCGAGTGTTGATGTTTGTGACCGACGCGACGGTGCTGCGACAATGCGTTTGGTGGGCCGTTTTCTTCAAACAGACGATTGTAGGTTTTTTACATGTTACTTATCAAGTGCATGCGTTCCATCTTGTAGCAGAAACGATTCGAAAATGTTTTCCAGACATAGATGCATTAATAGCAAATACAAAAAAAGTATTTCTCAAATCTCCTAAACGGCTTCGAGCATTTCACACACTGTGTCCTGGTATTCCGGAACCACCAGAGCCGATTCTTACACGTTGGGGAACGTGGTTGAGGGCAGCTTTGTATTCTGCTGAATATTTTCAACAAATAAAAGCTGTGATACTACAGTTCTACCCTAACGAGGCTGCAGCTATTAAGGAGAGCCAGACAAGCTTTCAAGATGTTTCCCTTGAAACAGATTTAAGAACTATTTATAACAATTATAGAGGACTACACGACGCAATAGAAAAATTGCAAAATACCTCGTTGTCGTTAGTGGAACCGCTGCAAATAGTGGACGACGTAAATACACAGCTACAGACTATAATGACGCAAAAAAATAAGCCCGTTATTGAAAAGTTCGAGAGTGTATTACGGAAAGATCCTGATTTTACCAAATTAAGACAAATTTGTGATGGTGCATCTACAGCTGCGTTAAGTGAGTTCACAGAATGTTTTACTTATGCCTGTATTACTTCCGTAGATGTCGAACGGTCTTTTTCAAAATACAAACATATTTTTTCACCACAGCGAACATCGTTTACTAAGACAACTGTAGAAACATATCTGATGCTACACAGTTATTATAGAAGTGCTCCAGTTTGTGATAACGACAACCAAGCTACTTCATAAATCTGCTTAAGAAGGTGAGTTTTGTACATATTTTTATAAAGTGTACCAATATTAATAAAATTTATTTCCATTTATTTTATTCATTTATTTATTTATTAGTTATCAGTTAGATATACAATGTACATGTGTGAACATCATTTAACAGTTTAATAATAATGTGCAGCACTAAGCTTACAAAATATAAAGAAATACATAAAAAAAGAATTTAAAGCGAACGAAATAGTACAAAAACATATATCACAATATATAAAATATTTTTGTTTTTATTATTGTTCTTATTCAAGTATTATGATATGATGCATACCCAGTACGTCTCTGTAGGATTAATGACCTTGGCCAGGCTTAGTCATCAGATAGATGTTTCATAACTGGTACTAACATATTTTTTCTTAAAATCGGTAATTGTGACTAGTGATTTTTTTAATATACACGTGTAAATGGCATAATTTCAAAAAAAGTTATTGGGAGAGGCAAATTATAATACAGGAGTGGAAGGAGGCCACAAAGAGGTTTCAAAAATGTTCTGATATACATGGCATTCCATTTAAAAAAATGTTTGTTAACCCTGGCTCGCCCTGCATATTCAAAAATAATTTCCGGTTATAGACTTTTTTGTCTAGTTTATTTATGTTTTTAAATCAAGTTTCTAGCTATCATGGAACTCGACAGATCGAAGTTGGACGCACTATTGCCCCACCCCGTATATCACGCGTTTTTCGGAATATAGTATTAGGTTTAAAAGCCCGGCTCTGGGATGACATCCAAACATCCTAATTCTGGTTGTTAATTTTTATAATAATAATTAAAATATATTTATTTTTATATAATTTCATTTAATACCATACCTCACAACATGCCAAATATTGTGTAAAAATGTATAATACTAATTTTGTATTTGTTTTTATTTTTAATATAGTTATTTTATAAAAAATCTTAAACATTATTAATTTTATTCATAAAATTACTGATCCTTTTCTTGTCTAATTCTTGATTCCACTTTCCACCTTTCTTAAAATATGATCCAATAATTAGTGCATCAGCAGATAAATAGTTTTCTATGTTGTCCAGTGTGACACCCGATCCAATTAAAACGGGTAAACTGGTGCCTAATTTTAATTTTTGCAGTTCTTTTATGTCTGCTGGATCTCCTGTTGATGTTCCTGTTAAAATTATACCATCGGAAAGGAAAAATTCTGCTGCTCGAGCAGTTTCAACCAGAGAGACATCATTCGTTATTGCATGTGAACTAAAACAGAATGATATATGTTAATAAGTGGATAATTATTTAATTGTTACATAATGTATACAACTATAGGCAATTGTACTTTCACTCATTTAAAAATATAAGTTATATTCAGTCATTACGATTTCTAGATATTGATTTGTATATTTCTTCCTGTTATTGTTCAATCATTTTGACAGTAATTTGTTCTAATTAGAACATATCGATAATTTTTCTACATAACAAATAATACACCATCCTAGTGCACATTTCACTGAAAATTATCTGACAGAGATAGCAGTAAAAGATTTAGAATGAAGGAAAAAATAACACACAGGGTTCCACTGGGTTCACATGGTCCCTTGCCTCTTTTATTTATAACGATATTTCTGGCACTACCAGTCACAGTGAGCTAATATTTGTTGATGATAGAACAATGTACGTGAAAATAATCTGCTGAGCTATAGACTAATTTTATAAGAGCCATTTCTTACATTGCTGATGTGTAATCAACAATCATATTTAAACTTAAAACTATAATAATTTGTTCTTTACATATGGCACTGCCTGTGATACATGTTGAACATATTTAAAAAATGACCCACCCTAAGTTAAGACCTATTTTAGAATGATTTAGATGTAGCAAAGAAGTTGGAATAAAAATGTTTATTTCTTAAAAGCAATACCTGTTATTATGATAATGGGTGGTACCTACCTGTGCTTCTTTTTTATATCGGTAAACACTAAAATGTCCTCGGCTTGTATTTTCTTTCTGTACCTTAATATTATACCAGCATTTGCATCCATAAATCCTTCGTCTGCTATATGGCTAAAAACAAATCCCTCTGCTCTTATAAAATTCATGGAACATGCTTTAGCGACTGAGAGGGCTTCTTTGTTACCACCTGCTAAAACCTACTAGTTATTAAATTTTCAGAAATGGAATAACCTTACGAAATTGCCTAAAGTGAGTTCATTTTTACAATTTGGTACAAGAAAGAAAAATTTGGAAAGAAGCAATTGCAAAAAAGGATGGTAATTGCCGGGGTAAATAGCAGTATGGCTAATTGAATGGAACTATTTGTTACAAATAGTAAAGTATATAGTTGAGAAGTACAGTACCTACTCTGAAATGTGTGACATTTAAGGTTTTCCAGAAGGTAAAAATGTTTTTATGTATATACCTAGTAATATACAAAAATATATTCAGTTTTACCTGTATTCCAAATGGTTTGTTCTTGGGAACAATTTTTCTTAACTCAGTACATATCCTGGACATTGTTGCCGTAATTTCAGGGCCGAAATATTTAGATTGGATATAGGGAACGTCGTGCATATTTTCTACTAATATACCATCCTAATAATTGAAACAAATTCGATTCTTAAAAATAAGGTATGAATCAATGACTTCAGAATAGATAGACAAATAATTCCCTATCTTAATACACAGGAACTGTTGAGTTATGCATCATCTTGAGACATACTATTATTTTAAAAGGATGAAGATAGTTCATTGTTTATTACCGTACTCGGTGGCAGTGGCGTGTTAGAGAGGGTGCAAAATTTAAATTTTTGTCCAATATACATGCACATTGATTCATCTCCTGATTTGGCTTTAAAATAAAATTGTTTTTTGATATGAATAAAAATGCTCTACCAGCAGTGGCTGGTGAAATTTTGGATGGCTATATGATATATACCAACGACTACAGAATAAGTCATTGATATATACCTACATAATGTGATAAATTAAAAATCAGTCTAAAAACAATATTTCAAAAGGTTGTAATAATCAAAATTTCTTAATGAAATTTAAAATCTCTTACATTCTAAAAAAAAAAAAATAATTTTACAAATACTTTAGAAATAGTTTCATAAAAACTATGGTAGGTGATGTATTTACATGCAAAAATGTTTCACAAATTTTGATTGATTTTCTTTTACAAAATATGAGATATAGCCAACCCAAAATTTTACCAGTCACTGGCTGTGTTTTCTACTGCATACATTTATACACAAAAACAAAAAAAAGAACAAGAAATAGTTACAATAATCTTTATTTTCTCAGTAACAACATGCGTGAATATATACAATAATATTAATTAATAAAGTACCTACATTACAACTTTTTTTACTACATTTATAGCATAATATATGGTAGGGGGGTATGTACAATATGCATTTATAAAAAAAACAAGAAAATTAGACTACGAAATAAAATAAAACATTGAATTAAAATTCTTTATTGATTTTTAAATAATATAGTTTTTGTCAATATGCTTCTAACTCTATGTTTGGCAGCTGCATCTTTCAATTTTGACGTTTCATGGTGAATTCGAATATTAAAATATTTTTCGGTAGGTATTTCAAAATGTGGTACTTTATTTCACTTTTTAATATTATGTGCTATAATATTTTGATTAAAAAAGTAAATAATTTTTTTATATAATTCATGTCTATGCAAATAATAATATAATTATTTATCAATTTAACTAATTATTTCAAGATGCTCTCATTCGTATTATCAATCAATAGAACTTATATAAACTTATTTTTTTTGTAATCATGTTAACTACTAACAGAAATAACTTTCATAATTACAAAAATGTGAAAGAATATCTCTAGATATTTACTTTTTTATTGGCGATTCTAACCCTTTGTGAACATCATCAAGAATATGTTTTCTGATATTCTGAGACTTCAATGGATTCGTTATGGTGCTAAAATGAACCAACAATTATTGTAAATTGATAAAAGAAAGTGAAAAGTAAAATAAAAACATCAACTTTTGGCTAAATATGTTAACATTCTCAGGAAGAATTATTGTTTCATAAAATAAGAAAAAAAAAACTGTGATCAGAAGTATTTACAATCGTACACCTGTTAATTTAGTAGGTATTATTTTTCTTATAACAAAATGATATCTTACCAAACTTGTGTATTGTCCTGAGAACAACTTGGTAATTCTGGAACAGCCGAGTCCTTAAGATAAACTATGCCACTGGGTTTTCTTAAGAAGTCATATAATGTGAACTGATCTGAGCACACAACACTATCTTTAGGAATATTTTCCTTTCCCAGATATTTCAAAATTCGAAAGATCCATATAGATCTACGTTCAATATTCGAAGGAATCCTAAAAACAAACAATACATTATATTTACTACTACTATTTTTGAAATAAAAAATATCTATTACATATTTTTATGTTTACAATATTACTGCACTGGACATTTTTAATTTTAGATTATGTTTTTATTTACCATTTTCCCGTTACGCCTATGGTAATGTCACTTACCTGTGGAAAGATCGATTAACTCCACTTTTAAAGGGAGATTTGCATATAACACAATATTTTCCCATTGTTTATTCACAAAAACAGAAAATGCGTCTTGAAAAAACTAACAATCACAGTAAACACAGCGTTAAACTTAGGATACACACAAGCAACTAATGGCGACCAAAAAACGTAAACAGTGATGAACACCCGAAAATCGAACAGGGACTGCGCGCGCACAAGCGCATGTCCCTAACAACTGAGTACTGAGTTATTTACATCAAACTACAACAAATCAAGAGGATACTTTGTCTATCCTATTTCTGAAGTCATTGGTATGAATATATATGGGTGACTGTTTACTTACTACATTATTACTCAAATACAATTCCGTTTCTTGACAAGCTTTGGAAACTATTTTGTCAACAGATCCAGAAAATAAAGGAGAACCTATAAAGCAATATGTTATTGACCGAATGAAATACACTTAATGATATTAAGTACTCTAAATGGTACACAGTTTAAAATACGGTGTAAAATTTCACACCAAATTGACACCATACAGGGTACATATTGGGACACACCAAGTAGGTGTATATTAGACACCAATAGTACGGTGTAAAATTTTACCATTATTTATGTGTAAAATGTTCACACCTATGAATTGTAAAATTATACTTTATTTTTGATTAAATTATACACCTTATAATTGTTGAAAATGAAAATGCAAATTTTCTAAAGGGTCACATTCTTAAGGGATGGAAAACACACTAATTTTAAATAAACTACAAAAATGTGAAAATGTCATGTATTTTATTAAATGTAAATGCCACATTTCAGATAACTCAATTAATTGTACACTGTACCCTATGGAGTACATTGCCATTTGAACTAAAAAACTTTAAAATGACATAACTAGGTATATTTAAGTCATTCATTTTCCGTAATAGATTTTAATAATCCAATCGCTATTCTCATTTTTCTGTTTTCCTTTGTGTTCTACAGCTCACAGCACATAAACCGCCACTGAAGATAACATATAAAATATCTACCAAATGCACTAAGTCAGGGCACAATTCTGTGTATTGCAAAATCATCAACTGTTACTGATTGCTGATTATTATGCTTCAGATATTTGACGCATTCGCAGAAACGTAAAATCACACTACGCATTTTTTAATATCATTTCTAATCCAAAAAATGGTAAGATTTACTCAATAAATGAGTGTACTTTTTACAATGTTGAATGGTGTTTGATTTTAAACCAAAATGTGTAAATTTTCACACCACTTTTACAATATTTTTAGTGGTAAATGTGAACACCGTTTAATTTTGAACTGTGTATTGTGTTTGAAATTTGAAGCTCACCATTGGTGTCTTGCTTATCTGGGAGATGGAGGCATATTGGCACTTTTAGATATCATTTTGATAATAAATAAGAATTAATGTTATTAAAAATCCTAATTATGAAATTACCTTGCCCTTTACGAATGGAACCACTTACAGGTAATAATGGACAGGCAGGCAGACATTACACTTTAAAAGTCATTATACAGTATGTCCCAAGGTGATAGAACATCAAAAATTAATAGTATTATTAATATTATATAAACTATGTCGGAAAGTTCTATTTTTCGAGATACATGTCATTAAAGAATTGTTTTTATTTTTTTTTTTCACCCCAACGAATGGAGTTATTGAATTCATATCTGTGGTATTGCCCACTGCCATCAAGCTTGATTAAAAATTCGATGGAATGTGGCATACGTTTTGTCAGAGGCTTGCCTGTGGGAAAACTTGAGTCACCTTTTGAAAAAAAATTTGTATGTCGGTGATCATTTCAAGAAAATGTTTAATACATTTTTGAGAAATGCTGATATAAACTGTTGGTTCGGAGGATAGATATGGTTAAACTCCAAAAAAATGACTTTCAACAACCTTGAGTAACCGCAATTTACTCGGTAAATTGTATAACAAAATTATAGAAGGAAATCTATTTTGCCATTTTCACAGAAAAAAACGTGCCTCTGGCGATTTTACCATGGAACCCTTTTTTGTTCAAAATTAACCAACTATTTGAAAAATCTTATGATTTTGTCAAAATGGTCATTATGTACCAAATTTTTTTCAAAAAGTGATGTTTCCCCATAGGCTCGCCTCTAGCAATAGATATGGCACGTTTCATAGAATTTTTAATGAAGTTTTATGGCAGTGTGCAATAGCCCAAATATCAGTTTAATAACAATAACATACTTTAAGGTGAGAAAAAAAATACCGTTTTTTCCTAACCTTTTTTTTTTGTATCTCGAAAATAGACCTTTCCGGCATATAGTTTATATAAAAAATTACCATTTATTTCTAATGTTCTATCACCTGCTGAAATCCTACCCCTAAAAAATGGGACACACGGTATAATTCATTGCAAAGATATAAGAAATATAGAAAATGCCATAAAATCAATAAAATCACCGACAAATAATATACCATCGAGAAGCATCTTTTTGGTGATTTTCTGACGTTTTTATATTATATGTCTGTAATGAACTATACACTTTGTTTCAAACTTATTTGCAACATAAAAAAACGTCGGCTTCTTGATCCATTTACCGCCGCCAAACAAGCCAACAGTTTTTATGTTGCAAATAAATTTGATTTAAACTACATACTTATACTACAAAAATTCTAAATTATTAATAATAATTTAAATTAATTATTATTACCAACTTTACTACACAGGGTACATTTCATTTGTAAATAAATTTCGATAGTTTAATATTTAATTCAATTAAATTTATTAACTGCTCCTCGTATATGATGAGGATATATGAAATATAATATTATTAATATTCTACAATGTAATACAGTGAGAGGAAACTGGACCAGAGTCCAGGACCGGTAGCTACTATTGCCTGGATCTGGATGGATGACAGAAGGACATACATAGACAAATAAAAACAAAAGTATAAAATGATTAACGAGATACATACTATTTGATACAATGTATTATTCAGAATGACTGAAGTCTGCCATCGCATTAGCATACATGGTCACAACTAATATTCGTTCTGTATTCTTGGCTGTGTAGCAGAACACAAAGAAAATACCAACCATGTGTTATTCTCCATAATAGCAAACTTACTAGTTTAGTCCACATTCTGGTCTAACCTCACTTTAAGAATCATAGAACAAATAAATGGTGTGATCTGGTCATTCTAAGCACAGATGAAGATCCCACAGATCTCTTATCTTATCTACATGTTAATCATTAATCAATGTGTTCTGTCAATTTTGTATTCTATGATCAGTGACTGCTAATTTGAACTCAGGATATCTGTAACTTTTAGCATCAAGGTTTGAAACTACAACAATAGATGGCGGGATCGGTACTAAAATTAATTTAATTTAAAATGATAAAAAAAAAGATTCCTAGTAAGTTTTTTATAACAGTTCTTATGCTGTTTCGGATAAGAAATAGACTTTTTGAGAGATTTTTGCTGATGAGAATTTGATCAACCTCAACCTATTTAAACTTTGCAACTTGTGGAGAACCTTTTGGATTCCCAATTTTTCTATTGCATAGGAAAGTGTGTCCTGGTCTTTTAAGGTGCAAAAGTTTAAAATAAAACAAAAGCCTCCGAAATTAGTGTTTGATTACCAGCCCGGACTCACTCAGCTAGCCGTTACGTTACAGCTGTTAAATTTTTATGATTTAATCTGTACATGTATTTGTACAAGGAAAATGAATATTCCACATCTTCCGGTGCAAGTTTTAATAGTTTACATGGGCAGGCAATGCAGGCACTGACAAACCGCGCAGATAATTTTCACGAATTTTACACATTGTTTTGTATCCCGGATTCGTCTTCCTGTTGAAATTTACGAAAAAGAGTTCCCAAAATTGTGTGCCTCACCATTTTTTAGACAATTTGTGTAATATGTGCAAATCTTTTTTTTCTGAATAGAATGAAAAACATGACAGATTTCAAACTTTATAAAAAAATATTGATTTTTTTTATAGTTACACCTTTTTGAAATTTGCGCAGTGAAAGGGAATATAAAATTAAATTTTAAAATGGTGCAACTTGATACAAAATAATATTTTTTGGTGAAATTAGAAATCTATATATTTTCCACTTGATTATGTAAAAAGAGTTTTGCAGATATTTCAGATTGTTTAAAAAATAACCTGGCACACAATTTTTTCAACTTTTTTTTCGCAATTTTTTTCTGCATAACCTCTTGATAGTTATGCTAGAAATTATCGCTCGAGTCCCATGCTCCAATACTAAGATATACCATAACCAAATTTCACGAGCCGCCCTGGTACATTATTATTTTGAACACACAAATCATAAAAAAACTCTTTTTTGTAAACTGTGATTGCCGATACAGACCGGCAATCACAGAACACTGGCAATATGCGAGAATGTTAATTAGCAGACCATATGCCAAACACCGCTCTGCGAAAATAACCGTGCATTGTCGAAGTTAACTAAGGAATATGTGTCAAGCTATGTATACTGTTATACACATTTATTCCGGTTTCCTGAAAGTTTCTGTCTCAATACTGATTATATTGGTTGTATGTATTATAGATATATAAATAACACATCGCATAAATTTTTATATGATGTGTTTATTTATACAGGGTGTAACCGTTTTAAATACAGAAAATTGAACAGTGAATAGATTTTTGCAAAATAAGTGCTTTTTGCGCTATGACCATTTTCTCATAAGCACTTAGTTTCTGAGATACAGAGCGTTGAAATTTTTATTTAATAATTAAATGTTTTTGTAATAACTTTTGCATTTCTTAATATATTTATTCCAAATTTGGCGATAATTTATGTTAAGTGGGATCTGAATACCTAATGACAAAAAATTTTAAATAAAAATAGAACCACTGGCGTAGATGGAGGGGACATGACATCTTTTTTTCTTTAAAACTTCTGCACCCATGGATGTTTCCAGTCTTTCGGTAAACTGAGTCTTAAGTGTATCATTGCATACCTCTGTTCCATATATTTTTTTATAAGTGGCTTTGATAAGATATGTAATCATAGTTGTTAAAACTGTCAACTCAATTAAAATAATATTTGTAATATGATTTGCGTCGGTGAATTGACAGTTCTAACAACTACGATTACAAATCTGTTCAAAACCACCTATAAAAAAATGTGGAACAGAGGTATACAACAAAACAATTTACCGGAAGACTATCGAAAATATCAAAAACTTGCAAGACGTTTTTTTTCAAAAGAAATTTGGAATAATTTAAAAATGGTTTATTTTTATCCATAGGCATAGAAGTTTTAAAGAAAGGAGGGGTTTATGTCCCCTCTATCTACGCCAGTGGTCATATTTCTCGTTCAAATCTTTCGTCATTATTTCAGATTCCATATCTAACATAAGTCACCGCCAAATTTAGAATAAATATATTAAAAAATGCAAAAGTTGTGCGGCAAAAACATTTATTAAATAAAAATGTCAACGTCCTATTTCAGAAACTAAGTGCTTACAAGAAAATATTCATGGCATAAAACAAGTATTTTTAAAAATCTATGGATTGTTAAATTTTCTGTAATTTACCTGAATTTTTTTTGTAACTGCCGGCCCTGAAAAATGGCAAATATTTCCGCTGCTTAAATATAAATTATTATAAGTTATAACTTTTAAGTTATGAAGAGAGGTTTATCACTATTCACTATCAGTATTTAATACGATTTCGTCAGCTTGATTCGTTTTATTTAAAAAAATATATTTATCTATGATTTAAATAGTACCTACCTGGCAGTGCATCGACGTGGATCATCGCAATTATAGAACATTTTCTATTAAATAAACGTTTGAATTTCAACATTCTGGTGAGTTATTATATTTACAGTTAAGCACAGACCGTGATTTTCTGGTTAGTTCATTTGAAAATGATTGTAACATAACCTGATTTCAATAGAAAACTTTGTTGATTTTTATGTGAAGTCAGGGCCGTACCAACTTATTCCAGCTAACATGTGGACGCGGCTGTACTCAACTGGTCCTCATCGTATTCCCTGTCAAATTCCAGTGTATAAATATATTATATTATACAAATATTTAAATTTAAATACGTTTTTATAGCCACCGTAATATATAATAATTTCGGTAATAAATTATTATCTATTGAAACATATTCATGATAACTACTAAATTAATCCAAGACGAGCCTTAGTTATCACTTGATGTTTACAGGTAATTCTTCATAAACAATGGTAAAAATGCATGTGAGAAACGTCGAGCAAATTAATTGTTCAATACCTGTTCTGAGATAGTAATTTGAATTTCTATTTTATTGTACTTAACAAAATGTGTAGTGGACAGAGGCTATAAGTACCCTAGGGCGGCCGGACATAATGTTTATCTAGTATTTGCAGCTTAACACATTGACTGCCATACGGATTACATTGAGGTACCTCCCACCTCAATGACGGATTAGGACACATTTTACCAGTGGCGGCTGGTGAAATTTAGGCTATGTCATATCTCAGTATTGGAGCATGGGACCCAAGCGATACTTAAAGGCGTAACTATCAGGACTAAATGAGGAAGTTTTGCAGAAAAAAAAATTGCGCTTGAAATTTGCGAAAAAAAGTTGGAAAAAATTTGTGCCCCCCAGGTTATTTTTTAAACGATTTGTAAAATATTTGTGAAACATTTTTTTTTCAGAATCAGGTGGAAAATATAAGTTCACATTTCAAATTTCATCGAAAAATATTGGTTTTCTATAAAGTTACACCGTTTTGAAATTTTATTTTAGATTCATTTTTCACTTTGCAAACTTCAAAACGGTGTAACTTTATAGAAAACCAATATTTTTCGATGAAATTTGAAATGTGAACTTATATTTTCCACCTGATTCTGAAAAAAAATGTTTCACAAATATTTTACAAATCGTTTAAAAAATAACCTGGGGGGCACAAATTTTTTCCAACTTTTTTTTCGCAAATTTCAAGCGCAATTTTTTTTCTGCAAAACTTCCTCATTTAGTCCTGATAGTTACGCCTTTAAGTATCGCTTGGGTCCCATGCTCCAATACTGAGATATGACATAGCCTAAATTTCACCAGCCGCCACTGCATTTTACACCAGGCGCCATTTGGTATCAATGGGTAAAAAATAAAGTCACTCCAGGCCATGAATGCCACTCGATAATAAACTATGAATAGTTACCATATATAGACACTATTATGAAAAAACCAGTTTTTTTTGCTGTAAAAAACACCAAAATATCTCTCAGTCCTATAGACAGAGGTGGCCCCAACACGCGACACTAGTACTTATGTGCACAAGTGAATAACTGCAATTATTTAATTACTATGCTTTATGATTAGTTTTCTTATGCTTATTAGTTGAGTTGGCAAAAATGCGCCGCTGGACATAGGTATATGAATCATAATAAGTGCAATAAAAGAAATGAACTGGTAATAAAAGCTATAAACTGTTACAATTTATAACAACGTATGCACAACTTACCCTCTTAATTAGCTTGGTTATCACAAACTGGCAAAATCTGTAAAAACTTTGCAGCACCATGTATGTTTCTATGGTTGTCTCCGAGAGTAAAGTTCGATGTGGTGAAAAAATATGCTTATATTTTGATAACGACTGTTCGACACCTATTGATGTATTACAAGCATACTTAAAATAGTCCTTGTTTTGCACTTAACAGATCTGCAGATGCACCATCAGTAAGTACCATCACAAATTTGTCTTAATCTGGTAAAACCGGTGTCTAGTTTAACATACGTGCGAACTTTTTCCAACGGGTTAATTTTTTGCGTCACCTATAGTGTAGCAGTCCATTTCCTTCCTCCACAATTTGCAGTAACTCCGTTAACGACAACGCACTGTTTTGTAAGTTTTGTATGGTGTCATGCAATCCTTCATAATTCTTGTGAATAGTTTTTAAAGCTGCAGCCTCGTCTGGATTGAATTGTAGTATCACAGCTTTTATTTGTTGTAAATATTCAGCATAAAAAGCTGCCTTCAACCATGTTCCCCGATGTATAAGAATCGGCTGTGGTGATTCAGAGATACCGGGACACTTGCTATAAAATGCGCGAAGATATTTAGAAGATTTAATAAACACTTTTTTGTACTTGCTATTAATGCATCTTATCTCTGGAAAACCTTGTCGAATAGTTTCTGCCACAATGTCTAAAGCATACACTTTACACGTAACATGTACCAACCTACAACCATGTTCTTGAAGAGAACGGCCTACCAAACGCATTGTTGCGGCACCATCGGTCACAAACATCAACACTTGACTTTTTGACAGGTCAAATTTTTCAAACGTCTCCAGCACCACCTGCGTAATTGTTTGGCCAGTACACTCAGTTAGTCTTTTGCTAGCTAGTAGCAGTAGAAATGTCGGTTTAAGTGGGTCCAGTACATGCACTATAACATTTAAAATAGATTTTTTTTTACAATCTATCGTCTCGTCAACACAACCACAGCCGTGTATTTTTTAGTACACGTTTGATCTTATTTACAATGTCTTTGTTTACAGTTGGTACATATTTACGCAACGTTGTGCGACTTGGTAATGTCATCTTGATATTGTATTTATTCCAAAACTCCTGAAATGGTTGTTTATCAATATTAAGAGTAAATCGAACATAAACTGTGTTGTCGAAGGCAAGTTATGTTTTTTATTTTATGTTACACAGATTTTACATGACGCTTACAATTACGTTTGTCCTAGCAGGTCTGTCTCGCACACCTTACAAATTATTATAGCACCATTGTACAATAAATCCGGGAATTCACTGAAATTTATTCACTTTGTCGGCGTATGGTCGTTTTTTACCCTTGGGCAAGTCTGACATACTTATTATTAAATTAATATCAAGAAAATAAAATACAACAAATAATATTATCAACGGAGAGGAATAAATTGCGTTGTACACACCACGAGGCATAACAATAGACTAAAATTAAATGTTAGTCTTTGCCAAATAGCAAACAAGTCTCGTCTATGTATTTGGGTATTTATCTATCTGGGACCGCCCGTGATTTGCGGACAGATTTGCCAACTCTATTTATTAGTATACATGAAATAACTTACTGCATCTGCATTCATTAAAATTTTCAGTACATACATTTTCAAAACCGAATTTTCGAATTTAATTCTTTTTTCAAAAATTGGTGTGTTGCAGACCACTTAGTATGCCACTTCGGTCTGTTCATATATGTAAAAATATGCCAGACCGCGTAGCTGGCGTTAAAATCACGAATATGTGACTCGGTCTTATAGGTCAAGATAGCGGTACTGGACAAATATGTACTCGGCCTTATAGACTGAGTTCGCGCCACAGACAAGTAAATTCTTGGTCTTATAGACCGAGATGGCAGTCAACGTGTTAAAACACAAACTAGCTAAAATGATCTATCATTTTTTTTTTAACACAAATAGTTTTATTTCATTGCATTCATATTTTCCTGTTATTAAATATCATTAAATATGTAATTTTATGTTACGGGATACAATTGTTTTTGATTGTTGTATATTTTTCACAACTGGTAAAGGCTATAAGAAATATAGGGATAGTTTTTTTCTTTTTTGTGTACCTATTTTTGCCTGTAGAACATGAATCTCAGATCAGAAATATGCAGGTGACTCCCAGATGTTGAGTAGAAATAGAAAGTACCCAAAATCACACTTTTCCGTTGCCATATATGCTTTTTTTTTTACTAACGTTTCTTTTTATCACTAATGTTAGGGGCGGATGTAATGAAACTCGCTTATTAGTTAATTATTCAAATTCCAAAGAAATTTAGGTCTCGGCCTCAGGTCCTTAAGGGAAGAAAGTTGCAACATTTTTTTGTGATACTGTCAAGTTATCCCAAAAACCAGGGAATCAGGTCCCCGTGCACTCTCCACAAAACAATATTTGATAAAAATTTAACTGCATACAGACCACTAATTTTTAGTCCTAAATATCAATTTTTCACAAAGATATTTGATCTAATGATATTCAAGATTTTTTGCCACAAGAGAGGAAAAAGTAAGGATATAAATAAAACTCATTTTAACATAATTAATTTTTATTCTTTTCAACTTTTTATAACATTTTCTTTCATTCTTTAGAATCATAACACCACAAATGTCTACATCTTTTTTATGCTCATAATAAAATTGCAGCAAAATGATGAACTTTATACACTCAAAACATTTAATGGTTTTTTTTATTAACTCACTAACCATACATTATTAAATATCTAACATCTACTCGTGTTTCATACATATTACATACTGTTAAACTTACATGAGCGTAGTGCTCACACTTATCAAGCAAATTTACGTTACATACAAAGTTAAAAATACATACATACTACCACTCAACCAATTGACTGTATTTTCTATGAAGAATTCAGTTTCTTCAGAAACGGAACAACAGATTTTAATACTTTTAAAATGGGGACACGTGCAACATGAGAATTACAATAATACAGTGATTTGTTTTAATTTTTTTTGTTTGTATTTCGTTAAGCTCTACTGTATTTTTTTTTAATTATTAACCAAAATAAATGGTTGAATACGTTACATAACTACATTTTAAAATTAAGATTTACACATAAATAGCTGTAAATTTTAAAGGCATGTGAATTAAGAGTGCCCAGTACAACTTTTAAATTTTTAGTCGTTAAAAATTACTGTAACTAGTGATGTTAAACTTCTCTACCAAGTTTCCACAGAAATATTCACCATTTAGCAGAAAATTAAAAATGGTGTGCAATTACTTTTCGATGATTATTGTTAAAATTTTAATTTGTTGATTTTTTTCATATTTAAGGATGAAGTTAGATAGATGATATTTAAAATTAAATTAAGACAAAAGCACGATAGAACTTCCCCATTAGTTAGTAATTTAAGTAGACCTATCCTATGTTACAAAAAGACTTTCTTAGTTGAAGGGGATTCAACTTTATTCATCAATCACCATATTGGATTAGACAAAGCGCTTAAGTGGTCACCCTCTTAAAGATCCACACACCGAAAATAAAGCTGATAAGAAAATATGGTTTAAATTTTGTGTGAAATATCTTAACATTTTCTAAAATATGTTAATACAACATTTTTATATTACTGAATTATATTTATTAATAATGTCAGTAAATGAAGATTGAATTAATTATGCATGTTTCGTCACAGCGGATTTACACATATGATAGTCTAACGTCGCACACTTTAGATAACAACGCATCACTCGTTTCTGAAGAAGCGGCTGCTTCATCATTACGTCTACTTATGCACTACACTAAACAAAAAATATCGAATAAACAAAAGCTGTCTTTATACTCGCCGTACACACAACAGATCTCTGGCTTGGAAGTTCTCGAACTGAACAAAATTGCTAAATGATGTAAACAAAATAATCCCCTTTGACAAAAGACAAGATCAATACGGTCGGCGCGGCTGGTCGCTTTAACAGCAGTGCTTTGTTTATGGACCAGAACGATATTCGTCCATAACTACTTCAGTAGAGTTCGCAAAAAATGCGCCGCAGGATATAGGCGTATGTATCATAATAAGTGTAATAAAAGAGATTAACTAGTAATAAAAGCAATAAACTGTTACAGTTTATAATAATGTATGCACAACTTCCCCTCTTAACTAGCATCGTTATCACAAACTGGAAAAGATTGCAGCATCATGTATGTTTCTATGGTTGTCTCCGAGAGTAATGTTCGATGTGGTGAAAAATTATTCGTATGTTTTGAGAATGACCGTTCGACATATATTGATGTAATACAAGCATACTTAAAATAGTCTTTGAACTCACTTAACGGATCTGCAGATGCACCATCAGTACCATCACAAATTTGTCTTAATCTGGTAAAACTGGTGTCTTGCTTTAACACACGTATGAACTTTTCTCCAACAATGGGCTCATTTTTTGCGTCACCTATAGAGTGTAGCAGTCGATTTACTTCGTCCACTATTTGCAGTGACTCCGCTAACGACAACGCACTGTTTTGTAAGTTTTGTATGACAACATATAATCCTATATGGGTAATAAAATTGCCTTACAAATAAAATGGAAAAAAAAAAAATAAAATTGAAATATGTACAGCCAGTTGTTTCTTTTGAAATATAGTCAATTAAAAATGTACAAATCAAATGAATTGACTATTTTCCTGAAAATACTCAAATTACCCCTTCCAACTCGAAGAGATTTCAAGAACTTTTAACGGTGCCAAAATATTTTACAATTTAATAGCTATAAAAATTAAAGTTATATTTAACTAATTTAACTTATAGAGTTAAAAAAATAAATCTTTTGTTGATTTTCAGCGGTAAAATTTGTAAAATTTTATTTTCAAATAGAGTCGGCGGCAAATAATTTCAGGTGCAATCCTATATAACGAGTATTTTGTTTATGTAACGACACGAGGTCAGTTTGTATTTGGCTCTTATCAGGAAAGGTCATCTTGAATGTTAGCTGCGAATATAAGTTTGTAACCTTGAAGACCGTCAGTGCCGTGTTAAGTGTTTTTTTGCCGTTAATACGGTAAGTTTTTTAATTTTTTGATTTCTTAAGTAGATAAATGATCAAACAGTTAGTATTTTGTTTAAAACAGAACACCATAGTATTTTGCACATTTTATTAATTTTCTATCTACATTTCGTCAGTCCCGTGTCCATCAGTCCCGTGTCGGTCGCGAGACACGGGACTGACGTGTCGACATGGGACTGACCAAATCGTTAATTTTAATCGTATTTCGAAAACTAATTTATTCTTTTTGTCATATTTTAGGAAGAAAAAAATGAGTAAACTATCAGAGCGAAAAGAGAAGACAAATTGCGAAAAAGGAGGGAAAGAGGCCAGGAAAACGTCGCAAAATTAGAGAAGATCCTATAAAAAACCAAGAGCAAAAGGAAAAAAGCACCAAAAATATCTAAGGCAAAAGCAAGAGAAAATAAGAAGTATTTCAGAAGTAAGTGCAAGAGAACAGCGGCAGAAAAGAAAGGCTTGGAAAACCTACTCGCGAAATTATAGTCACGAAAAAAGAATGGTCTACAACAGGAAGAATATTTAAACAATGCTACCCCACCCACATCTGATGATGAAAATATTGAACCAGAACGACCGCATTTACTTAGGCAAAATGATAGGAGCATGTCGGACCAAAGAAGATCTCAGAAAAACAAAGTAAAACAATACAAAAAGCAAACACTATTAGAAAAAATTAAAAACCAAGACGAAGCTGCAAAATTCAAAAAGCGGTATAACGTTTAAAATCTCAAAAAGGAATCTCAAGATCCTCTAACGCCAAACACTAAAACAATCAAAGCAAACAAAGCAAAGGCGGAGAAAGTAAAAAAACAAATACTTCGGTGAGGTATAAAGGAACAACTTACAGATAGCTACAGTTCTTTGAACACGATGAAGTCTACATACATTTTTAAAGAAATTTTGGATGGGAAAGTCATTAAAAAATACAAATGTCGTAATGTATGTTCGAAGATAACAAAATTTAGAAAATTAACGGTGTCAAATACTGGAAATGTAATGTTGTATGAAAGAAATTCTGGGAAATGCAAGAAAATTATGCAGGAAAATATACAAAAAATAAAACAGTTTTATTTGGAAGAGATCAATAGTAGAGTGTGCCCAGGGAAAAAGACTGTAACCAAAAACAAAATCACCAAACAGAAACGTTTTCTTTCTTAACACAATGAAAAATTTGTACTTGAATTTTGTTAAGAAATACCCAAACATAAATATAAGCTACAGATTTTTCTGCCGGTGTCGCCCCTTCTGGGTAAAGATAATGAGGGTGCATGACAGGGAAACGTGTAAATGTATTATACGCGCCAATAACTCAATCTCTCTTTTCCAGTGGTGTAATTTTATTAAAATCATCATCAGGTTTCAAATTCTAGAAAGACTGACAAAAAGTCAAAAATATGGCTGTTTTAGGTATTAGCAAAGGGTACTAATCTTTGGTATTAGAGAATATCAGTTTGTTTTTTTCTCAGACTGATTATTTTTTACCTTACATATTATTACAGGTATAACTGTTAAACATTTTGAGGTATTGCTTTTATCATTTTATATTTTTATTTACTTTAGAAGGATTCTGTAGATCTCGTGATAAGACTGTGTGTCAAATATGTGTATTAGTTTTTTCTTATGCTGTATTTTCGTTTCTTTTATACCTGACACAAGGATATAATGTTATAAACATTTTCTTGTATTTTTTAATAAACTGTTTTTGAAATATCTATTTGCTTTTAAATTATTGTTTTTATATCATCAGTCCCATGGTTTTACCGTCAGTCACGTGTCAACAAGTTTTACAAAAACCATTAAAAAATGCAAACGTATAATCTATTTGAACGTTACTCAATATTATAATGTTTTAGTAAGTTAAAGGAAAGGAGTTAGTTAAAATAAATTAGAATTAACATTTATTTTATATCTGGACAAATGTCATACTTAAATAAAGCGATTCTCAGTCATTCACCCATATAGTTCTTGTGAATAGTTTTTAAAGCTCTCAACAGAAACGTCTTCAAATTTTGTCTGGCTTTCCTTAATAGCTGCAGCGTCGTCTGGGTTGAATTGTAGTATCAGCATTTATTTGTTGTAAATATTCAGCATAATAAAAAACTGCCTTCAACCATGTTCCCCAACGTGTAAGAATCGGCTGGGGTGGTTCAGGAATACCGGGACACTTGCTATGAAATGCGCAAAGACGTTTAGGAGATTTAAGAAACACTTTTTTTTGTACTTGCTATTAATATATTTACCTCTGGAAAACCTTGTCGAATAGTTTTTGCCACGAAGTGTAAAGCATGCACTTTACACGTAACATGTACCAACCTATAACCATGTTCTTGAAGAGAACGGCCTACCAAACGCATTGTTGTGGTACCATCGGTCACAAACATCAACACTTGATTTTTTGACAGGTCAAATTTTTCAAACGTCTCCAGCACCACCCGCGTAATTGTTTGGCCAGTACACTCAGTTAGTCTTTTGCTAGCTAGAAATGTCGGTTTAAGAGGGTCCAGTACATGTACTATAACATTTAAAATAGATTTTTTTTTTACAATCTGTCGTCTCGTCAACACATAAAAACAGCCTTGTATTTTTTAGTACACATTTGACCTTATTTACAATGTCTCCGCTTACAGTTGGTACATAGTTATGCAATGTTGTGCGACTTGGTAACGTCACCTTGGGATTGTATTTATTCCAGAACTCCTGAAATGGTTGTTTATCGAGTATGTGCAGTGGAACATCACAGGCAATCAGCATTAAGAGTAAATCGAACATAAACTGTGTTGTCGATGGCATGCAATTTTTATAGTTTTATGTTGCACAGAATTTAAGTGACATTTACAATCACGTTTGTCCAAGCACATCAGATATGTCTCGCACACCTTACAAATTATTATACCACCATTGTAGAATGAATCCGGGAATTCACTGATAAATTTATTCACTTTGTCAGTGTATGGCCATTTTTTACCCTTGGGCAGGTCTGATATACTTTATTATTAAATTAATATCAAGAATGAAATACAACAAATAAAATTATCAACAATACAACGGAAAGGAATAAATTACGTTGTACACGCCACGAGGCATATTAATAGACTAAAATCAAATGTCAGTCTTTGCTAAAATGGTAAACAAGTCTCCCTTACGTATTTGGGTATTTCTCTACCTGGCATCGCCCGTGACTTGCGGATCGATTTGCCAACTCTACTTATCACCAGTCAGGAAACTATTCCGGAGTCCAGGACCGATAGCTACTGCTGCCTCATATGGTTGACAGCAGTGGCGGTTCGTGGGTCAAGAGATAGGGAGGTCAATTAGAAAAGTTTACTGTATTACCCACCTTTTAAAGTGATTTAAATTCCAAGTCGATCCTCCGGTCTTTTTGAGATGCAAAGTGGTCAATTTTTCATTAAAGTATTTTATCTTCTTTATTAATGCCCTTTCTATTGTAAGCATAACTAAAGAAGATAACGTTTCCTGACCCATGGTATTTCTTAAAAATGTCTTTATTCTTTTTTAAGGTGGAAAAACAACGTTCACTTTCGACGGTAGTCATAGGGAGAGTACACAAGATTTTTAACAGTTTCAGAAAAAGTATTGCACAAATTATTGTTAATAAAAAACTGTAACAAAGCAACTGCACCTTCACGGCTATATAATACTTCTAATTCAGTTTTAAGTTTCAAATGATTTATGACTGGATACTCCGTTTTAACTAATTTAAACATATCTTGAGGAAAGCTTTTTTTATAATCTTTAATCGATCTGCGTGAAATAACTGAGACACTGCTAAATGATTACTGAAGCCAAACCTGTTTTTGATCTCAGATGTAATTATATCACAAACTTCTAATGAAATTCTCCTTTTTGATTCTTCCGTTTTACATCTCTGGGCAGACTGCATGGATGTCTCCTCCAAATAGTTATTAAAAATTTTATTTCTGTCTTCAATTTTACCATTAAAAACGCCAATACACTTATTTACTGTTATGACATCGATATTACATTTTTGTAATTGATTGAACAATATATCACAATGAGGCATAACTAAATGAAAAAAATTTAACCAGTAAAGAAAATGTTCATTTTGTAAGTAGTTTTTTAAACCAATAGCTTGGTTTAGAGTGTTGTTTTCTGATTCATTATCAATGATTTTTTCTAAACAATCTAATAATTCTGTTCGATAGGTATAAACAGTCTCTATGGCACTTTGTATTAAAATTCCATCGTGTTGGAGCCGCTTTAGGTAATCTCACCTTAACAACATTATCTAACACGGCTGTTCTTTTTGGCGATTTTCCAAATAATGAAGAAAAGCTATGTAAATGCTTTTTGTAAAATTAAATTTTTGATGAGCGTAACAATGAATAAAATATATTTTGTACAACACTCATATTTAATAGTAAACACCAAAAACACTGTTTTACTTAATTTCACGACAAGTAGAGATTTACTAATAAAATGTTCACAAATAAGAACATTAAAAACAACGCGACAATTTACCGACCAACGCGTACCTAGTCAGCATTAAGACTGCTCTACTGAACTTCGTGCGTTACCGTTTTCGTAAAACGTGTCAGGGACATTGTCCCCGCCAGTGTTTTCTCTCTTGCTTTCTGACAATTCGCGCATTGTACATAGAATGAACTAGAAACTTCAATATATTTTTTAAGAATATTAAAAATATATATATTATATATTTTTAAATTTCAGAAAATGAACAGCTCTATTTTTTTATTTATATGTGGGAGGTCATTGACCAAATGACTCTATAGAAGAACCGTCAGTGCTTTCCAAGACAGACTAAATGCACAGAACATAACACACAAATCAAAAATCCTCCTCTGTAACTGCACTGGCAATATTCTGTTGATGAATAGACGAATTTAAATGTCTTTCACAATCACGGCGTGTATAAAATATGTAATGACGACTGCATAGATTACACAGATAATGTGACCCATCTGTTGTAAGGTCATCGTAATTTTCAATCATTTTTGGTAGTTTATGCACAAATTGTAGTGACTGCGTTATTGCTAAGAGCATTTTATACGAGAACCAAACCAAGCACCACTTCACAAAAATAACAGCACGCTTTCGTGTTGCTAAGTTAACTGAAGAATAAGTGCCAAGCTACACATAATTTCATGTACGTATATCCCAGTTTCCTGCAACTTTCTGCCTCGATATTAGTTATACTAGTTGCATATATTACAGGTATATAAATAAACACACCACATGAATTTTTATGTGATGTGTTTATTTAATTTGTATTTTTTTTACAACTGCTCTGAAAAATGGCAAATATTCCGCCACCTACTCATCACTAGTCCAGTATAAACTTATATATTTTAGAAATGAGGATGAAGAACATACCTATTTACAAGCTTTATTTACATGTGAATGGGAAGGGCCTCTTAATGATGAAAAATGAAATGACTTTTTTTTGTACTGTATCAGTGACAGTTTTGGATGGTTTAACTGTATTAAATTAATTAATATGAATATCAATAAATATGCTGTCATCGCAGAGAGCTACCACTAAGTATAATAAAATCACAGACTCTCTGTTATGATCACATAACCATTTATAGAATGTTTGTAAATATTGTCAGTAATTGTGTTCTTTTTTTTGTTTATCTGGGTCCACGAATACCTATAGGTTCTTTGTACTGAAGAACTGCTGTAAGGGTTTATAGAAAAAATAAATTTTACTTACTCATGGTCCCAAAGAAACATTTTAACAATAACTTAATAGAATAATTTGCATGACAAAATAATCAACAAAAATAAGTTACAATTTAAACTATATTAGGGTTGTGCAACACTGGTAATTTTTAGTTTTCTGGGAATATTTTTCAGAAAAATCAGATATTGGTAAATTCACATTGCCCATATAGAGATAAAAGTCTTCAACAGAAATGTAAATTTAGCATTAGAGCTCCTAGATAATGTGTCCAGATATATTTCCACAAAAGTTTCCAATTACCAGTTCCGTCCAACCCTAAACTATACCTTTCTCATTAAAATTAATAATAAAAATATAATATGTCTCTGTACTATTTACAAAATTTGATCACATTACAAAAATACACAAGTAAACAACTGGCCTAAATTAAATTAATAATTCTAATGCCCAGCATAACATATATATTGTTTCACTTGCAGGTAGTAATGTGAACACCAGTTTAAAAAAAATAGTTTAAAGGAAATCTAAAATTAATATTGTTCGCAACATTTAAGTACAAACAAGTACAATGTGTTTTTAATTATTTAACATACAATTCTCAAATTTTCATGAACACAACACGGTGCTTTGGTAAAATTTATTGATCACACGTGCTTTATTGAGATGTATTTTCATTTTCATTCGAGACTTTAAAATATATATATTATATATATAACAACATGAAGGGATTTTTAATTAATACTCCCCTTATCACGAATTAATAACTCCATAGAATATCTATGAATATGAAGGAAGTCTTGAATGAAGATTTGAAGAAATACTTGTTTTCTTAAATGTTGCGAAGATGAGATCAGAATAATGTGCTCAGCACTTGCGATTGTTGTTGGCGTAGGAACGGGTAGCACCTTGAGATCGTTCCCCACGCCTTTGTCGACGATTGCGACTGTTAACTTCACGAGCCTTGTTATTACGTTCCAGGAAGCCCCGCTTAATTGCCTGACAAGCTTTTTGCACTTGTGCCTGAAAAATTATATCAATCAATAACAATTACAACTGCTGGTCAATAAGAAATGGTGCATTGTTTGACATACGTTTTGACAAGTGGCGGCTCATCGGGGAGGCTGATGCCTCCCCAATGTATACTGTAATAAGCTGCTCAACAAAATTCCAAAACCGCCCAGAGAAAATACATTAAGCCAAACATTTTGGCCAACAGAGAAAATTTTATATTTCTCTCACTGTACATTTTCTTCTAATCATGATAGATAAAGAGAATGGACACAGTGGTTTGATTGCCAACGATGTGTGGTTCTAGAAACTGAAAACGGATTGAAGTCTGTTAAGAACACTCTCACCTTGGAGTCCCAGGTTCGATATCCTAGTTGAGTATTACTCTAAAGCAAAAATTAATCCTAATATACTTGAATATATTGGGTGTGTCCATTGTCTCTAAATGTGTAGTCTCGTCCTGCATAAAGTACCTCGAGATGCATTTAAAGATACAGGGGGTTGTATTACTTGTGGTGTTTAATTGTTGAGCAATTTATTTGAAAACAAAAAATAATAGTTTAAACCTGTAATATGAAATGCTATTTTTATTTTTTATATATTTTGTCTTTGTCCTTTTTAATATGATAATTCCATTTAAATACTTATACAGAAAGCGTCACAATGCATGGACTTTTTATTTTGATCTTAAAAAACATCTAAGCATAAAATATAATTGAATAGGTAATTTCAAAAACAGCACGAGTCACATCAACCACATTTTACAGGAGAAGCAAAAAACTGAATAAAAAAAACTGCTATATTACTATTATTACTTGGAAATACAATTTTAGTACAGAATCTGAATACATTTAGGCATACTTTTTCAGTATTTACACCCATCAAAAGTACTAGTTTTCCTAAAAAAAAAATTTGTCTTCTGGACTCATGTTGCTTCTGCACGGAATATATTTGTTCCTTAAAGTTTTCAGTGTTCCCAGTCTTAGAAGAATACAAACTGCTAGTATATTATGCAATAAGTGTTTATTTAAAGTAAGAGAAAATAATATACAAGTTATGGAACATAATCAAATTCATTGTCAGATTCAACTTCGTCAACATCATCTGGTTGTCCTGTGGGCCATTCCAATATTTGATCATAGAAAACCTTATATTCTTCAAGAATGCTTCCGAACCTGCCCGATGTTAGCAATTTTCTTACTATTAATTGGCACCATGTTATAGGGATAAGCCCTCTCAGAGGGTAAGAGATACAGCTCCAACATTTTTCGAAAGGTGAAAATATGGGATTAAAGGCCATCTATAAAATCTTGTGTAACAACCACTCCTCTATTATGTGCATTATACTTAAAAGCCTTAAATGCAGATGGTGCAAATGTAATTTTTTGCTCTTTGTGTACTCTTCTTCCAAAACTTTCATCCGATAAACAGGTTTTCTTGTAATATTGCGGCCACCACTTATTAAAATCTAAAATTTGGTTATTTTGTAGCAAGAAAATGGAGAAATTTGGGTTTGCCTGCGCCATCATAGATTGGTATTGTTCAGTGGCGGTCGGTCCATGGAAGCAAGGGAAGCAGTGCTTCCCCTGGGATTATTTAAAAAAAACACATAAATAGAACCTAATTATTATTTATCACATATATTAATCATTAAAATTTACTTTTACCCAATTTCAATAGATACGGCCCTGCTTTTATGCAGCTGAGATAATGTTGCACGTTAAAACCGTAACGATGACACACTCGATTAATCGAGCCAACACGAACTCGCGCAACTTCGAACTGTCTCTGGTAAGTAGGTAACTTATTGAAATGCATCCCATCCCACTTCATAATCTTGATATCTGAGCTGTATAGCATCGTAATACGTTTTATTTTATAGATTTTAATCTCGATTTTAATATCGATTTTAATATTATACTTAATATTAATCTTCCTAGTATTATTCTCAGCTTGTGTGCTATATTTGTAAAAACTTTTTTGGTGTTTCTAAACCTGTGGTGCGGCGTCAAGTGATTTTTAAAACGTTGAATATTAGTGCGCGTGTACGCAGATTTAGAATTACTTATTAAATTTGGAAGCTGGTTCTAGCACTGTGGAAAATATTATTTGCGTTTGTGTGGTGTGCAATTTGTTGAAAAGGGGATTTTCAACATATTCGTTTCAAGATAAACTGGATATTATTAGAAATGGGAAACCAACACCTGATTTAAAATTCTTAAAAACGAAAGTCAAATCATGCTATAGGTACTTTAATATTGAAGTGTACAGTGCTAATCAGTAGTTAAGGGGTTGTGAAAATTTGTGTAAATTGTTTTGTTGGCCATGTGTACTGTTCACAAATGAAAAAGGTGTTTGGAATAAAAATGGCTTTTCAGATTTAAACAACATTCACAAAGTGACAAAAAGGCATGGTAAGTGTGAAACTCATTTGGGAGCGGTGCTAAAAGAATAAACATTTGGAAAATCACGAATTGAGCATTCATTAGATCAGCAGTTGAAAGAAAGTGTTAAAAGGACTTATTGATATTGTTTGTTTTCTCGGCGAAAATGAACTTAGTTTTAGAGGTCATACTGAATCTCGAAGCGTTGCTAATAGGGGCAATTTTATCAATTTAGTTGATTTATTAGCAAAATACGATACAATTTTAAGTAACCATCTGGAACACTCCACGATATTTCGCGGTACATCAAATCATATTCAAAATGATTTGATTCAGTCGATAAGCAATATTGTTTTAGAAAAGATCAAGCAAGAAATAAAAAAGCTCCTTTTGTTGCAGTTATGTTAGATGAAACAACCGATATTACGAATATTAGTCAGTTGTCAATCGTAGTACGCTACATAAATCCAAATGGGAAATTCCAAGAGCGCTTTTTAGGATTTTTAGACGTAGCAACGCCATGAACGGCCGCAGCTTTATATACTATAGTTTGTCAGATAGTCGATAATCTACAGTGTGGTGCCAAACTTATCGCCCAAAGTTATGATGGGGCCGCTGTAATGGCTGGTGAATTGGGGGGCCTGCAGGCCAAAGTAAAAGAGACTTTTCAGAATGCAATATTTGTACATTGTTTTGCGCATCGATTAAATTTAGTTCTAGCTCAATCTGCAGCGTGTCTTAAAGAGTGCAAAGTGTTTTTTCAAGTATTAGTGGAATGGCTGCCTTTTTTTCAAAATTATCAAAACGGACACGAGAATAAAAACTTTTTCAAGAAATTTAACCAGTGAAGAGCGGCTTTCAAAATTGTCCCTGTTAACAATAGAAAGTGACTTTGTGAAGATGTCAAAAAATTCAAACTTTTACGACGAAGTTATTTCCGACATCGCAAAAAAGGAGAGGCGGATTAAACTACATTGTAAATAGGTAGGTATGTGCATGTTAACTACTTAACAAACTCTCTATTTCGCTGCGGGTTCAATCCTCGCCACCGGCGCTGGCAATGTCGGTGGATATGGTTGTGTGTCTGCGTTTTTTTCATAAGTGTAACCCTCGCCCGTGCAGCTTCGGCTTTGGAATCGGGGGTTGTCTAATTTTTGTGGTGTTTTTATGTTTTATGTTTATTGAGGAGTGGCGGTCCTACAAGTGTACTTTTTTCTAGATGTCATAACTTTGCAGCTTTCGACATTTGTTTTAAAATGAGTATAGGGAAGCCACGTCCCTTTTCTTAAAATAATTTTTGCCTCGCTTCGCTCGGGGCCTCGCGCTATCCATCACTCTATATCACAAACTGCTTCCCCTGTATCAAAACTCACCGCACGCCCCTGGACTATTGTTTAGGTATATAGACACGAAATGTCCCCTCACCGGAAAGTAGTGTGTCACTTTACAAAATCGCTTAATACCTGCCAGAGCAAGTAAGAATCGGATTGGGGTATGATTTTTGTTCTGCCCAGGACAGTTGTCGGAGAACAAAAACAGTTCCTTCGTATTATCATCTAGGAAGGTTTCTATGTAATGAAGTAACATCGAACAAGTTTTCAAAATAGAACGCTGGTCTTTAAACCAATGTGTGTACACTGTATTGAGAATTTTATTAAATTTAACTCAGTTCTTCAAGTAAAATTTAATTTAAAAATAGTCTGCATTTTGGCGCTCCCTGTAAAAATGAAATTAACGAATTATCTGAAGTGGTATCATTAATTATACCGATACGTCTATTATTCTCCCTTATGGTTGGCTAAGGAAAAATTTATCTTTGATTCTACGCTTACATTAATTTATTTGCGGCATAATATACTTTCTGCTTCTGTAATATGCCTTAACGTGAGTATATAAAAGCCACATCTCTTAAAAACAAAACGAAAGTTAAACCTCTTTTTCCGAAACATTACTGCCTGCGTTAGGCTTTTCACATCTTTTCGCTAGGTTCTTCACCCACACCTTTAGATACGAGCCACTACTGGTTTGAACTTATCATCCCTTGATTTCTCTTAATGGTGAGGTAAGGAATTTCCTCCAACTGTCAAACTAATAAGTTTATTTGCTACAATAACTTCTTTGCTTTTGAGTCGTTAAAGTTTCCGAAAAAAAAAAAAAAAAAAAAGAAATATAATTTTTTCTCCATATTTTGGAAGTAACAAATGAATAAGGTTGAAATTTGGTGGAAGTCTTTACTACATTGAATTCTACAAAATTCAAATTTTCTTATTTACCTGGTTATGCGTAGTGATGATGTGTGTGGTGAATAATAGCTTGTAAATTTTCAGAATATTCCCAATATTTCTATTCACATCAATAAAAATGTGTATTAAATTTTACCTACGTTAACAAACAAAACATATATTTTAAGTACTCCTCAGAATGCACTTTTATGTATTCGACCAATTTTGAATTTAAAAAATGTGCTGCAATGCTCTACCATTTTAGTGCAAGACATATTTTTGCTTACCTTTTGAGCGCGTTTGCTCTTGAGGCCCTGTCTTTCTTGTTGTTGCAAAATTTGTGTGCGATTCAAGCGAGGCGCTCTGTGTTGTACTACAGCTACTTGTTCACCCTCTTCAACCTCAATTTCTTCAACTTCTAGTTCCCCTTCATAACTATCAATTGAAGAAGCGGAAGCTGTCCTTACTGGTAGTATGGACACATTGATATGCCTCCTACTTGCATGAATATGTTGGTGGTAGACACTCATGCTTGGATGTTCAATAAGCAAATTTTCCAGCGGTGATGTCTCCATATGAATGGGTCCAGCAGACGTGAAACATGGAGGAGGGGTGACAAACCAGGAATCCTCCATGTTTGATGTGCAAGGTAAAGACGATGTCGAACTGGCTCTTGTGAGCAACGCCGGAAGTGGTATATTTGTGTCCAGTTCTTCACAGTCTGCATCATCCAGGCTCGCCACCGAGCTGGTGTCTGAGTTTCCTTCACTGTCTCTGTCCACCAACACCCAATCATCCTGTTCCACTGAAGTCAGTCTTATGCTGCTGTTTTCGACCCCTTCTGCCGTTGCTCCGTTATCTTGGTTTAATACTGAGCCCAGCAAATAATTGGCCAAATTGTGGAACATTTTCTGTAATAAAAAAAAAACGTTAATATTGCCACACAAATCAAAGAAATCGGGAGTTCAGTTACATTTAAAAATAGAAAACGGAATATTACAACTAAAATCATTAAGATTTTCAATAGGGAGATCAGTTCCTAGATTATTTATAAAATATAAACAAATCCATTTAATTTGTAATTTTAAATTATTTTGTTAGTAATGGTAAAATACAAGAAATAATATATGTATAGTTTATTACAGAAATTCTGTGGACATAAAAAAAAGGCTGTCGCCTCAACTACCAACAATTTATTCGAAAGTAGAGTGGGGCATGCTTTATTTTTTCACACCATGTTAAATAATAAGTACGATGTATTACTTAATACATAAAAGATCATTATTCTTATGTAAAGTATGTTCTGATATGATTAAAATTAGAAATTAATAGAAACGTACTTATTTTATCTAAGTTTCCGAAGTGTATCACTAATAGGTGGGTTACTAAACTATTCTAATAGGTGGTATTTTCGAGGGTATTTTATATTGCTTTTAAGAACTGGATTAGAAATTTTCATCGGTGCGTCAGTGCTATAAGTGTGTTTTATACAGTTTGTGTTTAAATTATATATTTTAGCAGATTGTGACAAAGAGTTTAACAGGTATGTAGGTGAAATTTTCCTCCGTGTATAAGTGTATTTTATACATTTGTGTTTTTATAAATATTTTGGGGGGCAGTGACTATTCGGGTGTTTCTTGTTTACAAGTGGCTGTGCTAAATAATATTGGAAGTTCAGGTCTTGGGAAGATCCTCGACCCATCACCAGCAAAGAATGTCGGGAAGATGTGGAAGACGATAATGTTTCACAAATTACAAAGAAAGTTTCAAAACAGCAAGCCAGCAGTCATAAAAAATAGTTTTAAATATTTACAGAAATATGAAAGAAAGTAAAGGAGAAACAGGAATCGTGGAAAAAACTAGTCTACTTAACAGAAGTTCCAGAACGAACTACATATTTTATTAAATTAATTCAGGAAGGGCAATATCAACGAAAAACTTGGCAACAACAATAATTTGTTAAATTATTATTGGCGAAACTGAGCAACAAGAAAATTACTTGCTAATTTTAATTTGGAGTTAGATTTTAAGTTTGAGTAAAACAGAGTAAGATTTTTTTATTTTAACAGAAGCGGTATCAAATATTTATTTATCTAAGACACACTTTTAAATCGACTGTATTATCGTGTTAACTGTAATACACAGAAATTTGAAATACGGCTCTGTATGCCGCTAATTAGATCTTATTACATGTGAGAGCCCTAGTTTGAAGTTTTTCTGGCAGTTTTCTTATAGCCTTATTTACGTGCACAGTATTTCTGTAATAAACTATACATAAATATTTCAGTCCCATGTTAAAATTTGTCGCTCTAAAACTGCCAATTGCAACTGGCTGCAATTGGCAGTTTGACAGTTGGCATCTGCAAAAAAAGAAATTTTGTTGTATTTAACACGCTCGAAAACGTTGGGAGTGATATAGTTTTACACATAGAAGGGGCTTTTCTTACAAATTTTTTAATTTTACAATTTGCGGTTTGACAGTTGGCAGCTACCAAACAGGCCATTTTGATGTCAAAATCATGTTTAGTACCCATGGAAACGTAGATTACGATGATTTAGGCAAAAAAAAGTCTAAAAAAATTGTAATTTTTTTATTTAAAAAAAAGGTGATTTGTACGCTATCTGTAATTAAAAATGTCCCGTAGCTAAAAATTGTCGCAATAATCGTAATTTTTATGACCGGATGCAGTTTCAGCACAACAAAATAGTACATAAGGAAACATGGTTTTGATTTAGATTACAGGATTTATTCTTTTTTTACCTGTGCTATATTTTAGAAAAGCCAAATCAAATATGGCGTCGAACGCCGCACTTATTTTTGTCAGAAAAAATCTAAAATCTACGTGTATAGAAAAATTCAGCTTTTAGTTTTCTACTGACTGACCTAAGAGGGATGGACTACCTATGGATATTTAATCTATGGAAAATACAAATCGGGATATGATTTTAGAGAGCAAATACAATAATTATTTTGCGTTTCTCAAAAATATATGGATACATGTATTTTCTGAATATAGTTAATTCCTGTATTTAATTGAAAATTGAAGAGCTCATTAGTGGTTTTATTTAGTATACGATTCAAATGATAGATAATAGTGATACTTGGATAAGGACAAGCATTACTTTTCACTTTGACGGACTCGAGGTCGACTAAAAAACGCGTAATAAGTTAATAATTATCGGATATTTGGAATAAATTATTTTGAACGAGCAATAAGGGTAAAATCGGTTCTTCGAGAATATTTCACTTCTAGAAGATTCTACAGCAATAACTTTTCGTCCTTTTGTAGAAAAGTAAACTAGATTTAAATAATTTCTGTTGAAAGTTTACATGTCATGGAAATTATCCAAATTTATATTTATTGTTAAGTAAAAGTGCACTACTGGGCAGCAAAGTAGCTACTTTCCCTCAGATTAATAATACGAGAAGATGAGTAACAAAACAAAAAGTTGTCCGATTTATTTACATCCCACGCGAGATATTTAAATATTATGGTTGATTTAATTCCTATTGGTCAGAATTATGAACACAGCACGAAGAAACCCGATCGATTCCCGATCTGTCGCCGTCTTGGCAACAAATAGTGTTCTATAAGAGGACGTGCGTCGGTTATTTTGGTTTGTGTTTTTAAGTGATTTTAATGTTTTGTTATTTGGTACAGTGATTAGTAATCGATTTTTAGTTACAAAAAATTTATTCATAAATATTTATTGAGAAACAATGACTAATAAGTGTATAGTGCGGTCAAAGAGGAAAACCACGGGGTTGTTTATCTTTTCACAAGTAAGTAAACAAAACAAATCAGAGTCGGCATAATGCGAAAGTGTGAAAGCTCAAAAATAACTAAAATTAATGATAGCTTTACAAAAACAAAAACAACATTTGATTCCATTTGAACAGTAAAAAATCCACATTTTATTAAAAAAGATACTTATACAAAAATATTTATTTTAACTAATAGATATTTCATTCTTAAAGTTGCTCACAAACTGTTGATGTTTTAAAGTCAAATGATATTTTTTAATTCAATTTTAAAGGTTTTTATTAAAAAATGTGTTTATTTTCAGATTTCCCGAGAATCTCGTGAGAAGAGAAAGTTGGGAAATGGAAAATGTCAGTATGTGGCACTACGTGTTCACACTTTAAAAAAAAGTGATTATAATATTATAAGATCTGGATTAAAAGTGTTGAAAATCAATGCTGTTCCATTTTTTCCCCCTGGCAACACTGTCACCACCTTCGTCACACGTACTGTCCAGGTTAGTAGAGAATTATATTGAAAATTAATAATATACTAAGTAGTCACTCATTCATACCTCATGAAATAATATCAAATAGATAGGTACCTACAGAGCATCAACTGTTTTGTTGATATGTTACGTTAATTGTAGTGATGTAGGTTTGTAATATTTCAAAGAAATCTTATTTGTTTCAGCATTGAAAATTTAATTTCTTCGCCACCATTAGTACCCAAGATAGCAAGGTATGTTAAATTTAAATATACCGGGCCCGCCACTTTAAACTCCCCTGGTCCTTATTCTTTTTTTATTTTTTAAGCAACGGCCATGTTGGGCACATCAAATTGTAGATATTTTTAAGTTCTTTAAATGTAGCATGCAGCGATCCAAAAATTTTTGTTGGATCACTACACTGTATATTTAAATTTTACATACCTTGCTATCTTGGGTACTAATGGAGACGAAATAATATAATTTTCAATGCCGAAACAAGTGAGATTTCTTTAAATATACAAACCTACATCACTGTAATGAAAGTAACATATCAACAAAACAGTTGATGCTTTGTAGGTATCTACTTGATATTATTTCATGAGGTATGAATGAGTGACTACTCACTATATTATTAATTTTCAATATAATTCTGTAATAATCTGGACAGTACGTGTGACGAACCTGGTGATAGTATTGCCAGGGGAAAAAATAGAACAGTAGGTACTGATTTTCAAGATTTTTAATCTAGATCTTTTAAGTATAATCACTTTTATATTTTGAGAGCTTTTAGCCAACTTTCTCTTCTCACCAGATTCTCGGGAAATCTGAAAATAAACACACTTTTTAATAACCTTTAAAATCGAATTAAAAAAATATCAACAGACTTTAAAACATCTACAGTTTGTGAGCTACCCTAAGAATGAACTTTCCATTCAAGATAAAATTAATATTTTTGTATAATTACCTTTTTTAATA
Organism: Rhamnusium bicolor; assembly: GCA_029963845.1. NCBI lineage: Eukaryota > Metazoa > Arthropoda > Insecta > Coleoptera > Cerambycidae > Rhamnusium > Rhamnusium bicolor. The sequence goes on from JANEYF010000236.1 coordinate 115,871, forward strand.
AAATGTGGATTTTTTTACTGTTCAAATAGAATCAAATGTTGCTTCTTATTTTTTGTAAAGCTAACATTAATTTTAGTCATTTTTGAGTCACTTTCGCGTTTACGTATTATGCCGATCCTGATCTATTTTGTTTAATTACCTGTGAAGACATAAACAACCCCGTAGTTTTCCTCTTTGGCCGCACATTACACACTTATTAGTCATTGTTTCTCAATGAATTTTCACTAAATAAATGTTTATAACTAAATATCGATTATTAATCAGTACCCAATAACACAAAACTTTAAAATCACTTAAAAACAACAGAGATTAAAATAGCAACAGCAGAATAGCATTGAAAAGTACATTACTCAAGTAAACAAATTTTGTGTAATACCTATTAAGTTTTAAATAATGCAAAAGCATTAAAATAAACGTTGAAGCCTGGACCCGCCCCTGGTTTGTTTTGGATACGTTGATGTGTAAACATGCAAATTGTTGTTTATGTATCGGTCATAATAATCAGTGTATCTCTTATGGGTGTTACTTATATTTATATTATTAATCTGTGTACTTTCTTACGTACAATTTATGTATTTTTTTGAATTAAGATTAATAAATAATACAAGTGCCATCCCTTCCGCTGATGCAATGCTCGGAAAAACGGGGTGTTTCAAAAAAGATCCGCTAGATTTTAAAGCATGAATTTTTGGCGAAAAATAAGTCATAAACTTATATACTTATATACATTTGTCCTAAACAGCTTCGATACAGGATTTGCAAAGAAATTTAAAGTGCTTAAAACTGAAAAAATCTCGAAAATTAAAAACAAAAATTATAAATTTCATTTATTTACTCGTAATTGACAGCGAAGGCATGTAAATTTTGTTTAATTCATAGCATACTATAATATTTCTTTAGCTACGTTTTTAATTTCTTTGCAAATATGGGTCATGTTAAAAATTAAACAGTAAAACATTTCTTTAAATTCTTCTCCAAAATGGTACTTCGTACGGAAAAAACGTTAAGAGATAATAACTTTTATGTAGTTTTAATGAGTAATGTCTCAAGAGTTATCAAACTGCATAAAAAACGTGACGTATTTTCTATAAAAATTCCACCACTGGTGGAAGTCAAAAAAAATCGATTATACGTAAAAATAAATGCCTACTTATGCGATACTGACATGTGTCTAAATTCAATATCCACTCTTAAATATTTTTGATTTTTTAGAACTCGATTTTTTTTAATTTTCGCCACCCTGTTTCTTATAAACGAAGCAGGATAGGTAGGACATATGTATTGAAGTTTTCGCAAAAAAATATGCTTTAAAATTTGGCGAATGTTTTTTGAAACACCCTGTATAGTCATGACGCGGATCGTCGTTTACGTAAGTGGAGAAGGAAACGCCCTAAATCTAACGATACTCCGAAAAAATAGGGCAGAATTGAATTACCATCATGAGAAACGTCTAAAAATCGATAGCAGAATAGGATTTCTGAACTTATGAATATGATGAATCATGGAAGGGGACGGATGGACAAGTAATTTCTAGAAAAACAACATAATGAATGAAATTTGATAATTTCTCTAAAATGAATACATAACATCATATCATAATATAAAAAACACAGTGAAGTTAATTCCTTATCTACCTGAACTGTTTTCTTAACTTAAAATTCTCTTTGTAGAGACAAAATAGTAGGTACTATTTCATGTCGTAATAATGCCGACGACAAAATAGTCGAATCAATTTACTTCAGACCACACAAGAACTAAACCGATTTTGAAAAAACTTATTTTAAAATGTTTGTTATATATCATTTAAAATCAGAAACATTCTGGCTGTCGAACTCAAGTATTTATATTGTTTAAACAATTACAAAAAAAATTATAAATAATTTGTTTTCCATGATATTTAATCCTGATTTTATTTTTGTTTTTGAGAATGTAGTATAGGAAATAATATTTGAGTAAATAAGCAACAAAATTTTCATTGCAAAATGTTAATTTTTAATTATTTCAGTAATTTGCTTAAAAAATTAGCCTGGACATTTGAACGAAAAAAATATATATATAAATGAATTTTCTTCCGAAAAAAATAATTCGAGTTTTAGCCCTCCAAGTTCATTTCAATTCTAGAGCAGTTTACAGTGTTGCCAATGTTATTACTATAGTAACAGATCTATTTATTACTTTATTCCCCTGTCTATTACACTATTACTCTCGAAGCAAAATCTATTACGTTTTCTAATTTCCATTAAGTACTTGTCCCTTACGTTTCAGAGAAAAATAAATAAAATGCATATTTCATCGATTATAGTGATAAATAAAATTAACGGCAGTAGTAGCTATTACCTTGAAAATGAATTTATGAATGGGCAAATCCATATACTATTCAGTGTAGCCACAGCCAGTTTGTATTGTAAAATCAGTGATTACTTCACTGTTTACTAAATTAAAATTGTGGTAGAGTATTAAACGGCGGCCGTTAGCTAGTTCTGATTGGCAGGCAGACCGTACAGACCAGCTTACGGGTTGCCACGATCTAACTTGTTCTGCCAGAGGCGTCGCATATAGAAAGCAGGAGATAAAGGCGAATCACTTACAATACAGGGTGAGTTTTAAATGCGTAGTTATATTTTAACCCTCAATATATTTCGTCGAGTACAATCGATTGGCACTGTCAAAAAATGTTTTTGAGCAAAAGAAAATTTTGAATTTCTGATAATTTTTTCGTCCTCCAGCAACTGACATCTCTCTAAACGCCGTTCACAGAAATGACGTCACTAAAGGCAGTGTTGCCACTGTCAGTTCGTCACAATTCTATTTTAAATTAGTACACAACTGGTAATATGCCGTTTGAATTAAATTCTAAAAATGAAACAAAATTGAAAATAATCATTTTATAAAGAAGCATCTACTTTAACGAACGGAAAAGCAGATTTGTTTACTTAATATGTGGATACAGAAAATCAGCTGGCCACAAGGTCGAAACACTTCTGTTCCATCAATCGATCGAAGTCCAAGTCTTAAATTATTAATTGTCTCATCTACAATAGAATTATTTTTTGCCCATTTTAGTAAAATGTTAGTAAAATCAAAAATAAATTCTGATAACAAAAACTTATACTCCTTTATAAATAAATTAAACCATAAAAAAATCTAATATTGAAACAAATAATAAAAAATTGGCTTTCTGTACATACCTAATTGAAAAAAAAATCTCTTCTACATCTAAATAAACCATAATACCCTGGTACACAGCAAAAATAAATCACTAATAATAATCAAAAATTAAAAACACACTTATAACCATTAAATAATATTAATTTCCGAGAATTGCACTAATCACTAATAAAAATATTACACTTACAATGTCTTCCCACGGACGAAATATTCATTGTTATCACCGCACTGTACTGAACATTTGAACTACAATTTAAAATTAATAAACAATAACATATAACAATCGACGAATTGGCACTAGCACTCCACGCACAAACAAAGCAAAACAACTATTGACTGTGATACGCCAAATTCATGGGCCAATCTTCTTGTACTTGTACCAGGATTTTCTTCAACCGCCTCCAGAAGTTCTGGTTCGACATCTAGAATCCTATTTGTAACTAGTCCACGATTATGATTTGGAGGCATAAAACTTCTAAAATCTAGTAATTGTTGAACAGTTGCTACGAATGTACTTTCAGGATAGTGTTCCACGTAAGGCCATTTTCCTTGTCTAGTATTTTCATCGCCTTGAAAATATGCCTTTAACATATTCACCCACTCAGCATTAGAATAATTATTTTCACCATTGTTATCACTACTTTTCATCGAAAGAACAAATTATAAATAATAACGGTAACACAATACCTGGAAAACTTTGATTCATCCAAATATGTGTTGTTTAGTTGTTTGCCGTCGGCGGTGTTTTGGTCGTGTTAATTTGCGGAATGTAGACGTCTGTCATTCGGAGTTGTATTATCTTAGTGCATAACCGGATTGAGTAAATCGTACCAACTTTTGATACAGAATTCTACTAGAAATCAGAAAATTGTACTAAATGCTTTTTTGGAAGCGTTCTTTAAGAAATGTTTTAAGAGTAGTCTATCTTCTTCTAAAATAATTTCGTAATCAAAACGAGTATTTCTGCGTTATGAACGCCTTGAAACATGTTTACTAAAAATTACTGCTGATTACTGATTGATTGAATACAAATTTCCTGTTCTTCCGTGATTGGTTAAACTATACTGTTTGCTTACATTTAGATCACGAAAAAGTGACAAGGCAATGACAAGTGAATGATGTTACTTTTAAGACGAGCATTAGTTGTTCATTTGTTTATTGAAATACCGCATAGGGGAACAAATTATGATAATGTACTAGACTTTTGGTGCCGATGTATTAAAGTATTAAACTGTACTGAATCTAGAACAATTGTACTATAAATCAGTGACAGCGCTGATAGACTGGACGAAAACATAAAACTGAGCGTGATGTTCACATGATCAGATCGGACCACGGAACGCTTCATTTTCCTATTGGTCTACCAGCAATAAAATCGAGGAAGACGAACCCCGCCTATTTTACAGAATTATAGTAGGGCATGTCGTATACAAGAGCGAACAGTTATTTAGTTTATTTGATTTTTATATGTCCATCGTAATTGCTACTGTTTTGTGTCCGAGTTGTTTAAAATACGATATAAAATGTTTAGTACCGACATTGCAGATGAAATGAGAAATAATGTTGACTTAAGTGCACTTAGAAAATGGTTTAATATTATTGTAATTCTAAATCCGGTCCTGTCCTGTTCCAAGATGCGTGTATGACTTTTATTCACTATAGCGGTTTACGAAAATAATAACGAGAGTGGCCAATTCACTATCGCTGTCGTTGTTATTCTTATAGCATTAGATAGAGAGAATAATTGCAAATCGTTCAGGGTGAATTTACGTATTGACATTAGGTATTAGGTAAATCGAGGATGTTTGGTTTCGGTTTTTTAAGTGCGTTGTTTGTTCTCTTTGTGATTTTATTTCAGTTTTGCGATATTTTAACAGTACCTAAAAGTATTTTTTGTTATTAGAATAGTTCTTGTCAAAGCTTGTATTTTGTTCACAAATAAAGTTAGGTAATTGTTTTTATTTAGTGAATGAACCGTGTTACTGATTTGAACTCGTTTTTCCATCTTAATTCATACGAATATGCTTGATGGGTGTATGTGATTAGAATCTCCTGCCGTCTGTGAAATGTGTAATGTGAATCATGAATTGGCTGGTAATGTACGTAAAAAAGATAGGTCAGTGTAACTCTCCCATTGACCTATCAGGTCAATGAACCAGCCAAAGATATGACTTAGAAAACGATTTATTTATTAATAAATTACAGGATTACCTCAAATTATTATAATCGCATGGTAAGTAACTACTACTTGTTAAAAAATAATAATTCTTTTATGAACTTTGAAAAAACGAAATTAAAATTGTCAGTAGCATTTTACAAGTTTACTGTTCATCGGAAAATTTGGATTTTGTTGTATGTTCCATACGAAACACTTGAAAGAAAGGTTAACTGATGCAAGAAAAAGGCAAACTTGTACATTTCTTAGATTAAAGGGTATTTTAAAATGTTTAAAAAATTATTTCAAATGGAGCAATTAATCGCATAAGTAGGTAATTATTTCATTCAAAATTATTATGTTCGGGAACGAACTTACTGGCTAGGTGATAAATTGCATATGAAATGCGGCAACACTGTTTGAAGTCAATGCAATATTTCAGATAAAATGAAGATTGTTTCTAGTAAGTAGTAGTAGTAGTAGTTCCAAAACAATTTCATCTTATTTTTTTGAAAGTCGATAACTCAATTTTACATGGGAATTAAGAGAGAAAAAGATGTGTCAGTGGGTTTCTACAGATGCCAAGAATCGGTGGTTTAAATATAACTACGCACTTAAGACTCACCCTGTATATTAGGTAACTTGCCATTGCCATTATTTTTCATTTTAAAAATATGTTTGTGTAATATAGAAATTAATTTTCTGTTTTCAAAAAGAACCACAGAAACTTATTTACCGAATATTATATTAAAATTTCAATAGTAACGTTGCGAGCGTTTCAAGCCGTGTTAAAAGGAGCAGCTAGTTAACGAATGTGGTTTAGTCAAAGTTCAGCTAATTTAGTAACTTCAACATTACAATAATTGTTACAATAAATAGTATCCTTTGATTTTAAACAAAGTTTAATTGAACTTTGGATGAACCACGTTCGTATTACTGGCCCTAAGAGTTTTTTCCCAGTTCTGCTTATATAATTTATTTCAATCTTATTTGTAACATAAAAAAAGGATCATTTTACTACAGAATTAGCATGTATGTATCAGCTTGCGTGGTTTTTATGATAAATGCGTCTTCTATGCATTTTAAAATGCAAATTTGTAGTATACATATACTACGTTAATTAAATTAAACACTTTCCATTCCAAGGATGTATTTCCATTTCAAATATAATGTGACACGCATAATGTGTTTTATAAAATGACGAACTTGTTGGAAAATTTATGTCTAATTCCATTTACCAATTTTCTTTATTTCGTAAAAAGAGGTCTAAAGTATGTGATTCCTTACTTACATCCAGATGTGGGCTTTCTTTGAAATTATGCACCATGTGTTAGGGAACATCCTTGTCTCTATCACAAATCAAAATAAACAGATTTTGACATTGGAGATGCGGATTTACAGGGTGTCCCATATGTAACTGTACAGAGCAATAGCATATTTCTTTCGCAAAGAATGTTGCAGTTTAGTCAAACTTACCTCAGTCCAAAAATAAGAGTAACCAAGACACAGGTTGTCAAAGTTATTTTTTTTATTTTATTTTTTTAAATACCTTTAAAAAATTTCAATATTTTAACAAAATTTAGCAATCGGAGTTTTTTTTGAGGCGAGAAATTCAAATATATCCATAGTTTTGTTGTTATTTCTATAGGGCGCCACCTACGGTATCTTTTTGAAAATACCTGTTTTCCTATCTTTTTTGCATAAAAAAGGTATATCTTGTAAATGCCGCTACGAGTAACCATTTTCGGGATATTTGCTTTTAAAATTTCCAATGCACTATTTTAAAATATGATTTAGGGATGTACAATTCTTCAAAGAGGCTTTGATCACAACAAAAACAGTAACAGACGCTTTCAAAACTAATTTC
>JANEYF010000237.1:0-10000 GCA_029963845.1 Rhamnusium bicolor
GTGGTTAGCCCTGGTACTCCCGGCCGGCATTTGTCAGGCAGAGTTGCCTCTGCCTGTCCAGGGTGCACCAACGTGGAGGTTGCCGGTCCTTTGCACCCCTGTTTATTATTATTATTATTATTATATTATTATTATAATTTGTAGATTTTCTGTTAGTTATCATTTGTTATTAATAAATTCCAAGGTTTTTTGTTTCTTGCTAAAAATCCGCTATATTTTACGAAAATGGTCCGTTTTTTTTCAACTCAAAAACATGTTTACATGTTTTTAAGTTTTTTCCTGGATAATTTTTTTTCTAAATATGGCTATATTTTTTCTGATTTTCTTGTTTTAAATTTTTTAAACAATTTTTGGTTTAGCTGATAAATGTAATATTAATATAGGACTGTAGAAATAATTTCTTTCAATTTTTATTTTTTAATAAATCGAACCCGCATTATACTTTTATTTTATATGTAGTATTCATCGTTTGGCATCATTTTGTTTCACTTTCGAACGTAGATTTTGGTTTGGTCAATTTTTGATTGGCTGCTATCCTGAGAATTGTCGATTGTTCTGAAATAAAAGTCCGTTTAGAGACATAGTAATCGTTGATTTTAGATATTATTGAAAGTGGTATTTTTCGATATACATACGACGTACTTCCTTGCATCCGGTGAAGTCGTTTACTCGCTAGCAATTCATCTTGTAACAGGATGAAATGTCGTTCAAGCTTGGTGGGTTTTTTCTTCCTGATCTGACAATGAGTCTAAATCCTCAACATCATCTGCACCATACAAGATTATCGTAATCATCGACTTCGTCGTCATTAACTCGATCTTGATTTTCAGGGCTGTTTTCGTTTCGTTATTTGAGATCTAGAATCCGCTTGTCGTCATCCTAGAACAAGATTTGAATAGGAGCAGTATTTGAACGCGAATTTCAACAGTATCCGACGCAAACATAAGTACATTTCAGGCTTGCCTTCCTGCATCCACACCTACTTTCATAATTACCTGTATATTTACAGGATATCAGTTGAGGAATATTCCCAGGGGCAGAAAGTAACTTCAGGTATCAGTGTTGATAACATATTTCCAAATTCAGATGATTAGTACTATACCGGGTGTCACTTTTTATTGTTTGATTTTTAATTTAGAAAAATGATATTATACAACGTGGTCCAAAAAGTTTGTAACAAATGGAAAACATTTTCATTAATGACTTCTCAAAAAATTTTATTTTTTGAGGAAAATTGGTGCATGGTTTTAAATTAAATGGTGGTTACACAAATTTGTATTGTCCGGGTGTTTATGCCAAAAAAATTAAATTATTTGAAATTGACTCAAGAACTACCTTTATCATTTAAGATACCGAAAAATTTTATTTCAAAAAATTGTTTCTATTTTCAAGTAAATAAAATTTGGTTGACCAATTTGAAAAAATAAAAATTTCGTCTTTTTGCTTTTTGCTCCATTGATGACTGTCATTCTCTTAAGAGAAATATTTTCAATTCAAATCTACAAAAAAAACCTGTAGCAGTTCATTTTGTTATAATTTTAGTGGTGATTATTTGCCCAAATAAATTTTTTTGGAGAAAAAATTCATCAATTTTGTTTCAAACTGCTTGGACCACGTTGTATATAGTCAATACACAAATAAAAGATGTTATTTGATATAAAAAAAGTATTTATCACTTCCAGTTTTAACGCAAATGATAGCACCTTTCTAATTTTTATCATGACTCACTGTATATTTTTGCAGTTTTGGATAAAGCATTAAATTCTGAGTTCGGCAATGTGATACTTGAGTGTTTGGCTTTTGATTTTCGTTATTATTAGCGATATATTATTAAATGCAGAAAACGTAGTGGGCTAAATAGGCTAAGTTCTATTGTTTTCTTAATGACAATATTATCGCATTATGTACAAAGGTATTAAGTACAATGCAATGGCTTGAAATTAGTTATTTTTTCTGTTTCTATACAGTAACTTTTTTTAAGGGTTATGTAGTTTAAAATTTAAAATAATTCTGATATTTCGTATATACTACAATATAAGATTATAACGTTAATATAAATCTGAGGATAAAAATATGTTATATTGCTTCTTTTAATCTTAATAGTCTACTGTTTATAACTCTTTCAATATTTTTTATATATGTACTTAAAATGTTTTAATATGTATTTTATTTTAGATTCCTTTTTTATCAAAATAGCATATTTTAAATTGTATTTTGACCTATGTCTTGTCTTGTTCTATTTATGACCTGTGTAAATACTCTTGTATATGTAGCACCAATAAATTATCTATCTATCTATCTATCTATATATCTATCTATCTATCTATAAACCTAGGTTCGATTTTACGTATTACATTCACCTAATAACCTCAATGATTTTAAACCTTTTTAAATATTTTCCCACATTCTGATTTTCTTTTATTTCTTCAACAAATAAAATGACTGTTAAGAGCACTCTGGAGTCACCAGGCAACCCAACATACACATAACTCAATTTTTGCCCATAAATCTTGTAAACATAAATTTATGCAAAAACGACAGAATTCATACATTTTACAACTTAATTGTCATGTGGGTAGATTATCTTAAAATCAAAATTACATTTCATAAGAACGTAATTTTCAATAAAGAATGTTTAGTGCCATATCCCCAAAAAAACAACTATGCAGCTACGGACACGTGTTTCGGAGTTATTGCCCCTCATCAGCGTAGCGTAGCTAAAGAATTGGATCTAGGATGGGATAGATCAGGAACAAGAACTAAAACAAAGCTGGAAAGTACAGTACACATTCTTTATTTTATTTTGACCCCAATAAATCTATATTATGTAATTTTCAATATCATCATTTTCAGTCAAATACAAAATTACGTTCTTATGAAATGTAATTTTGATTTCAAAATAATCTGTCCACATGGCAATGAAGTTGTAAACTGTAGAAAGTTCTGTCGTTTTTGCATAAATTTATATTTATAAGGTTTATGGGCAAAAAATTGGGTTAGTTGTATGGTGGGTTGCCTGGTGCCTCCGGAGCGTTCTTAACAGGAGCCTGAAATGGGTGTACCGCAAGGTTCAGTTCTTGGCTCTGTACTTTTTATTTTATATGTCAACTCACTTGAATCAGTGTTAGATAAAACTTCCTTTACTATGTATGCTGACGATTTGTCTTTAATTATTTCGAACAAATCGTCCGACAGACTGAGTAATGATATTAAATTAACAAAACTTTGGAAAATGTGTGTAACTGGTTTAATCAGAACTATTTATATTTCAATGCTGATAAAACACAAATGATCAGATTTCATAATAGACAGAAAAAGTGTGATAATGTAGTAGTAAATATTAATAATACTGTTCTTGATAGTGCTGCTGCAGATAGTGTTAGTTTTTTAGGAATTCATTTAGACAAATGCCTCAATTGGAAAGTTCACTACAATCTTCTGGTTTCTACTTTGAATTTAATAAATTTTTTATTTAAAAATATGAAAAGACATTTTAACGAAACAACAATTAATAAATTTATATAATGCACAGGTAGAGTCGCGACTACGATATGGTGTCTGTTTCTGGGGTGAGTCCACACTATCACATACTGTTTTTTCATCACAAAAACGTATTCTGCGCAACATGGCGAGTTTGCCTAGTACACACACTTGCAGAAACATTTTTGTAGAATTTAAACTTCTTACATTAACATCTTTATTTGTATTTGAAATGTGTACATACGTTTTCAAAAATATACATAAGTTCTACCTTAATAAATACATACATAGCGTAAATAATAGGCATAGAAATGATATTCGTGTACCTTTTCTAAATTATTAGTCACAAATAAATCACCAAATTATTTAGGACTGAAAACTTTTTAATAATTTGCCTGATAATTTAAAAAATGATACTAATTTATACAAGTTTAAGAAAAAACTAAAATTATTTTTAGTTGATAAATGTTTTTATTCCTTATCTGAGTTTTTTGCTTAGATTATTGTTCTTTTGTCTTCTAGATTTTATTGTTTTTGTTTTTACCTACTGACTATTGTTATACAAGTTGAATTGTCCTTAAACAAAATAAATGAATTTGAATTTGAATTTGAATTTTTTTATCAAAATTCACTTATCTGCTTTAGTTGAGGTTAGTTGTTTTCTGTGTCTATATTCGGAGCCTACGTGTTTGAAATTTTTTTCCTAATTCAAAAATAAAACCAGGAATTCTAATGAGCCATTTAAATTGATCACCCAGTACATATATCATTAAACATCCACAGTGCACTAAAAATCGAACATACCACGCTCAGCTCTCTCTTCAGTATATTATTATTATTATTATTATTACTTATTGATTATAATCATATTGCAAAATATTTATTAGATGCAGAGTAGCAGTTTTAAAAAAAATGTGTGACTTTTACTTAAGGAATGGGTTTGTTGAGAATATAAATAATTTTAACTCATTATATTAAACTTTATACCAAGCCCACATTTCATTTTAATGAATTGTAATTCCAGATCACATCGGGTTTGTGTATCCTTGCAAAAGTTAGTACACAAAGATGAATTATAAAAGTCAATTTAAGTACAACATGAATAAGGCAGCAATGTGTGAAGCGACAGGGTGAACAAGAAGAGAAAAAAAATGTCAAACCTTACAACATCTGGTTTTGAAAATTGATTTCTTTTTCTATAAAAAATATTTTACGTTCATCTAGAATAAAATGTCACAATGAACGGTCACATTGAACAAGTTGTTAAAAAGTCAGTATAGTACGTACAATTGTGATATAAAAATTGTCTGAGTTTAAAAATTATTACTTCCGCTACATGTAAATTATAGAAAGAATAGAGTTTTCACATAGGTACTTCTTCAATTGAGACTTTTCCGAACCCATTTTCACAGGAATATTTTTTTCCTATTTTGGTCTCAGGAATTACGCCGGAATGACATGATTTGATTAGTTGCGACTATTAAGATATGTACCTACTTATAATCTATCTGTGTAAAATTATAATCGCGTTGCATGTTGAACGAACCTATGTAAACTAATTTTGTGTTGATTAGAATAAGTTAGTTTAAAATGAAAAAAACAAGTAAAGTATTAACACATGTTCGTTTTGACTCTGCAGAACACGTCATATCAAGAAATGTATGCACGGCACAGACAACGAAAACTGTAACATCAAGCATTAAATTAGAATGGAACAAAAGTAAATTCTCAAATTTAATTATATTTAGACGAAATGATAATTTTTGCTGCTGTTACAAGAATATTAATAATATAATAATAATAATAACAATAATAGATTTAATTACTATAAATCAATTATAATGAACCTGATAGTATTTACGATTAACTATCACACATCTATCATAGCACGTTCTGGTTAACACTCTATGTCATATTAACAGCCATCTTAGACTCGCACGAGTCCTTCACTAGTCATCCTAAGACATAGACTTATCATAGTTACCACAGTATCTTTGACACACAAGAAGCAACACATAAATTATTATTAGAAACAGTGCATGCAGGGCCGTCACAGTAAGAGGCAATAAAAATCATTTGTACAGAACAATTAAAATACATACATACCTCGATATTTCATGAAACCTTCTATACCATGTGCAAGGCATTAATATAGATACTATATATTGATATTATCCGAATGCTTGGACAGTATTCAGAAACAATTTGTAATATCAAGAACTTGTAGTACATTTGCACGCATACTGGATAATTTTAAAAACAATGGCTCTGTACAAGGCAAGAATTCAAAAGCGGTTGCCTATTGTTGATGACGAAAACATAGAAATAGCAATTCTAGGATATTTTCATGCATTTCTAATGTCATTAAGACAAGCTGCTCTGGAATCGGGAATATATTGTCATATATTTTAGTTTACTGATATAATTATTATAAAATAATACTATGCCTGTAGAAATTAATGCAATTTGAAGGGCTGGAGATATAAACTATAAAAAAAATTATCTCTTGGATAAAACATCAGAGTTAGACATATTACCATATTTTCAGGATAGATACGGGCTGAATTCAACGAATAGGTATTATTCTATTAAAAAAGATAAATAAATAAATAAAGAAATTGTGTATATGTAAAAATTTGTGTTAAAAAAAATGTGAAAACATTGTTTGGTGTCGGACAAAAGCTAAATTAAAATAAAATGAATCGAATGGAATCCAACCAACACCAAAAGAAGCAAAATAAAATTTAAGAAGGACATAATTAAAAAAGATAAAGAATAGTAAAAGGTTTAGAGCCAATATAATTATAACAAATACATATGAAATTTGAAGATAAAAAAAAAAATAGGATGCGTTGAGAGTGACAGAAAAGAAAACTGACAATTAAAAAATTCTCAATTTAGAAGGAAGTGAGTTATGGAAGAAAATTGCCGAGAGATTGTTTAGAACGGTTTTTTTATTCCGTCCTGTCCTGAAGCGGAGGAGATAGGTTAAAATTGAGTTTTGGGAGTTGGTTTGGCAATTTGTGATGATATAAGCGGTTTGACAGAGAGGAGAAATGTTAATATGGAAAGAGATTAGAAATTTGCAGCAGCAAGCAGTTTAGAGAGCGGATAGAAAGGAAATAAATAAATAGGGGTGTTTGGTTTACCTGAGCAATAATCCAGCGCAGAAGCTTTAAACATGACACATGGAGAATTAGACACTGATATTTCGTAAGTGCTAATAAACTTATTTTCGATCGGAAGTATAAACTTTATGCTCTTTTATATTTAATTTTAAAATAATGTTAAGGTTACAGATAAATGTAACCGAGGTGTAATATTTGTCACATAAGGTGGTATTTAATTTGTTAAATAATTAAAAAGAAATTAGACAGGAATAATTTTAAGTTAGGTAGGACATTTTAGGCTAATTTATTGGAAAATTAAATAACTATAGTTGAATTTGGTCTATCATTTGCCTGGAAGTACATATTATAATTTACGTCTGAAAGCACCTCATATTGACTACGGAACCTAACTACAAACCCTGCTAAGAGAGTTTACTTATTCGAGCGAGTTTAAAAAAAAAAAAAAAAGAAATTATAAACGTAAGTATTAGTATTAAAAGAATAAACGCGACAATATATATATATATATATATATATATATATATATATATATATATATATATATATATATATATATATATATATATATATATATATATATATATATAATATATATATATATATATATATATATATATATATATATATATATATATATATATATATATATATATATATATATATATATATATATATATATATATATATATATATATATATATATAAAGTGGACGAGGGAACTTCGGGATGACTTGCTGACTTGCTGACCTGCCGCGAGAATAGCGAACCTGAGCGGAAGGATACATGGTGCGATTGCAAGCACTTTGGTGCAAAATGCATCCAGAGCATCGCTCCTTCTCTCAACAATATCTGAGAGATCAAGTATCCTTTCTGCTCAGGACAGGTTACGTAAGGGCACCCCGTCAGCTGGAAAAACTGCCAGCCGCAGTCCCTCCGCGGCAATTACCAGCTGATGAGGGTTAACCTTAACACCAGGGCTAACCTAAAGCCACAAGACCTGGCTAGAATGGATGCGATCATTAATGTGAAACTTCCAGTAGATGCAGACATCTGACAAATCAGCTGTGATATGTATAACGCCGCGAAGCAACTCGTCCCCCGTGAGAGGTCAACCAATCATGGGGTCGACAAAGCCAAGTGGCGTGTACAAAAAAATCGAGGGCCAGTCGGCCAGACAACACGCTTCTCCGGATCCAGAGTGTGGTGGAATACAAGACGAGTGGTAGAGTTTTTACTCCCAGAATCCGGCGCATAGTCGCCGGACTAAGACGTCAACACCATACTCTAAATCTGGCAGTGATGATTACCATGAAGCAGCACTGTCTAGAATAGGATCCGAGCGCTCATGGCAATAAAGAAAACGTTGAAGAGGCGGGTAAGGAGTACGGAGCAAAACAATTTGTTCCGTACGAATCCTTCCCGCCTCTTTCAAGAGCCACAGCGTGTTGTAGATAATCCACCGACTGTAGAAGATGTCGAAATCTTCTGGAAGGGAATCTACGAAACGACGGGTCCATTCAACAGCGACATTCCATCAATTGCACACTTCGAGGCTCTGTGCCACAGACATCTTGAAGAGCCAGAAGAAGTGTGCCCAGCAATCGGTACGGAGGAAGTCCAACAAGCACTTGTTGGTAACAAGAACTTCGCTGATTCGGGCCCAGACGGCATTAACAACTGGTTGTGGAAGAAATTTCCTTCCACTCACTGCCGTCTGGCGCGAGTTTTCAACTCATGGTTGAACGAGGGGCAGCAGATTCTGGACTGGTTCGTCGAGGGACGTACTGTGCTCATCCCCAAAAAGGGGGATCTTTCCGACCCGAGCAATTATAGGCCCATCACTTGCCTCAACTCCTGCTACAAGATATTTACACGTATCTTGTATGCTAGGACACTGAAGTCTGTTGATCCGGTCTTCCAGCAGATACACGAACAGCGTGATGCCAAGAAGGGTATGGCAGGTTGCAAGGACAGCCTGTTGATGGACCGCTGTAATACACAGGATTCTGTGCAATACAAGCGGAATCTATTGATGGCCTGGATTGATTACCGCAAGGCATTTGATACAACATTGCACGAGCTATTGTTGCACTTGCTCGAATATCTTGCGGTACCAGCACCACTAGTGAGATGCATGGAATAGCTGCTGCCACTCTGGAAGACTCGCTTCACTATAACATCAGGTGCACAGCGGGTCACAATGAGTAGGTGGCATTTAGGAGAGGAGCTTTCCAGGGTAACTCCCTGAGTCCTTTCCTCTTCTGCATCTCACTGCTACCGTTGTCTGTTGGGCTCCGCCAAACCCGCGGATATCAATGTGGACTACCCAGCGACTGGAGGCATAAGGTCACCCATCTATTTTATATGTATGACCTTAAACTTTATGCCTCCGGAGAGCGCGAACTACAAAACGCTCTTAGGGTGGTCGAAGAATACACGCTGGCCATTGGTATGGATTTCGGGTTGGACAAATATGCAGTCGTTCACTTCAAGAGAGAACGATGCGGGGAATTCCCTGAATATGCGCAGCTCGCAGACGGAAATATCCTAAGACATCTGGATGCCGAAGAGACCTATATATATCTGGGTGTGCAACAAAGGCACATCCAGGATATAACAAAAATAAAGGAGTCTCTCGGCTAGTACAGACACCGCCTCCGAATGATTTGGTCTTCCGAACTTTCGGGGATGAACAAGGTGTCTCCCAACTAATATGTCTTGCCATTCCGGTTCTGGAGGCTACATCAAATGAAATTATGCTTTTATTTATGCAGAGTAACCGTAAAACAACTTAGATTAGCTGATATCTCAGTTAGAAAGAACGCACTATTGGCATTTAACACCTATCTCTAAACGAGCTATAAACATTATTCATAATTCTATGTTATTGTGTTAGACAGTACAAGCATCTACACCATGGAAAGACACTTTCTAGTCCGCCCCACAATTCATGCGAAGCAACTGAATTCTTTGAAAGGGAAGGATACCTACGTATTTTATACGTGGTGAGGCAATAGTGCGTGCGACTGATATGTCGGGTTCTATGAGAGCTAGAAACTTAATTTAAAAATATAAATAAACTAGACAAAAAAGTCTATAACCGGAAATTATTTTCGAATATACAGGTGAGCAAGACGATCTACAGTGTCAAAGTAATATTTTTTTAAATGGAATGCCATGTAATATCAGAACATTTTTCTGAAACCTCTTTATGTCAACCTTCTAGTCCTGTATTATTATTGACTCTTCCCTAACCACTTGGATGTAATGATTTTTTTGTTGAAATTATACCATTTACACGCGTATATTAAAAAAATCACTACAGTTACAGTTATCGATTTTAAGAAAAATATGTTGGTAAAAGTTAGAGACATCTATGTGTGAACATT
>JANEYF010000237.1:12500-17210 GCA_029963845.1 Rhamnusium bicolor
TCGAATAACATAATTATTCAGCGGTATCAATTTCTTAATATGTACAATAAAGGTTTTTTTGTATAAGCGAACCCATATGCTATGAGTAATACAATATGATATAACAATTATTAATTAAATTGTATTAATGTTATTATGTCGACATTTTTACGATTATTTATTCCAATTTCCCATTAAAGAAGAAACAAATCAAAAATATTATTTTTGTGTAACTCTTAGTAGTACTAGAGAAAAGGAAACTTTAAAGAACGGCGTCACTTCTAAAATAAAATTTTCAGATAAAGTTTCTGTTAATATTGTACGTGATAAGAATAAGGTTAGAAGGAAAAATATTAGGAAATAATGTGTTGTAATAATTATGTTGTTATTTGATACACATAGTATAAGCGACAAAGTAAATATTTGCCATACCGATATAGCTGAGTTTGATTAAATACAGTAAAAATAATTTTTCTCAATAAAATATAAATGAACCTCATTGATATAGATTTTCACAGTTATTATTTGTCGGTTTATGAGAGGTGCATTACCGTGTTGTTTCCGAGTATTTGCTTCCGAAGGTGCCACCTACTGGCCTATGGCACATTATTCGTCTATTGCACATCTCACCTCTACTTGATTAAATGTATATTTGCTGTTTCACAAACATTGATAATATTAGTTTTCCAACATCTAGAATCTAATTAGATATTAGATGTTGGAAAACCGAGAAGGGGTACACTTAACAGGAGAGTTTTTTAACCGTGGTTTTGTGAAAAACGTCATTCTCCACGAAAAGGTCTGTTCACCTGAAATTCCCCATTTTTATTGTCGAATCTTCGCTAGCTCTAATGGGTTTGAAAAAACTGTATTTGAATGTGGACATATCATTTTTCTGAAGTGATTTCTATCTAGCAGCTGGGATATTGGAAGTTCCCAAATATTAAAATCGTAGCTGGTAAACAGAAAATAAACTAAATAAGTTTCTGGTATTTATTGCATTATAACATTATTTGTAGTAAAAAAACACTTCCTAAGTTCAAAACTCCTACAGTCCGAAAAAGTATATTGACCTCTCATTAACCCTGTTTTGTATTAAAAATAAAACGGTAATATTTAGTGGTTGCACTGTGCGGAAATCATACTAAAAAATAAGTTACAGGGGTGTCTTTATCTTAATATATTATTAAGTATATTAAGATAAAGTATATTTGAAAATATTCATGTGAATAAATTCTCGACTTAGTAGTTACCATGGTTACAGAAAAAATGTGTATATGAATCTCTTACTTAATTTAATTACTACTGGACGTTTTAAGTGGACCACCAAGAAATTTTACCCGAATTGGATATCAGACGTTTTCTCTGAAAATGGTGTAATTTATATTGCAAAGGAAAATTCATGGCAAATGACACGGCCTAAGAGTATGTTCTGAAAAATGCACCGTTTAGTTTTTACAGGGTGATATTGCAAATCCTTACAGATTATACAATAATTGTCAAAAGCCTATCAAATGCATGGAATGTTTCTGGGAGTAATTTTAATTTCATCATTTTGACGCCCTAATTAATTTCTGGACGTATTTGTAAATTTTACCCTAGCATTCACAATAGGGGAGCTTAAAGTAATTTATTGGAAATCAGCAAAAGTCGAAAAAACTTTCTCATGTACCTATTTTTCTATAAGTATGCATTTTCTTCACCATTACGAATAGGCAGCATTTTAGATGTAATTTGAACATTATAGTATAATAAAGTGTCCTCTGTACAATCTAATGCTATAACCCGAAAGAAAATACATATAAGTATTTTTTCCTTTTTTGACTTTAAGTAGTGCTCATTCAGCCACAGCAAAGAAATAAAATATGTTTTTCAAAAAAGATTTACGATCAAAAACTCATAACGACAATTAATACGGTATGAAAAACGTCACTGGTTTTAATTTCAAATAAGCAATGCTTTTAATTCGAATAATCGCCTTTTAAATAAATTTCTTTACGTACATTTTTAGAAAGACTTCATAAGTAAATAATTCAACATCCAACTATCCATAAATAATCTTAAAAGTATATGACAAAACTATTAACAATATTTGAAAGAATATATGTGACAAGTATGTGTATACATATAATTACATGGTTCTAATGGAGATTGTAATACCTTTCTTTACTAAGTTAACAGCTGCATTAGACTATGCAACTAAAAAAACATAATTTTCTTGTACTTTGTGGTGACCTAAATATTAATCTTTTAGACAAATCTCAAAACACAAAAATCCTATATGACATACTTGAATCATACGAATTAAACATCACAACAAAGGAGCCTACTCGTATATTTAAAAACTTAAACGGGCATATAAGTTCTTCTGCAATAGATTATATCGTCACAAATATACCTTGTCATGATTATGAGGGTTGAACTATATGACCCTTTGTTAGCCGATCACTTAGCCCATATATTTTCATTTAATGTTAGCTGTAATAATCATGATACCAAAAAATCTAATTCGATATGGCCTAAAAAGAACTATAGGAGCAGATAATCTACGCGAATTAAATCGGCGACTAATGAACGTAAACTGGGAGTATGTTTATAAACACTAATATCAAAAATGCTTTTAACTTGTTCATAAATGATGTAATTTGGTGCCTAAATGTGGCATGTCCATTAAAATATATTAAAATTAAAAGTAATTCTTTGAATAAAAAATAAACAATGGATAACAAATGATTTAAGACTCGAAGGGCAGCGTCTAAGAGGTATGTTTAATGAATTAAAAAATAATAGCGGCTCAGATGACCTATTGTATTATAAACAAGTTAAAAGAGAACACAAGAAAAAATATTAAAAAAAGGAAACAGTGTTTTTATATGGATAAAATTAATAATTCAGAAAACAAATCTAAAGAAACTTGGAAAATTGTTAACTATACTATTGGGAGAACAGAAAACTGAAAAACCCTATTATACTAAATTGGAAATGACACTCATAACAGAATTCGATGTACTTTTATGATGTGACAAAATCTGAACTGACTAATGCAATAACTGAATTAAAAAATAAGAAATCGGCTGGGCTTGATGGAATAACAGTATCTGTACTAAAAAGCATCTCTTTAAGTATTATAGACCAACTATTATATCTTATTAATCTCTCAGTAATAGAAGGTTATTTTCCAGATGAACTTCAAATTTCATCTGTAATTCCTATTTTTAAACACGGAAACGTAGAAGATATAGAAAATTACCGGCAAATAATGCTAGTGTGTGTACTGTCTAAACTTCTTGAAAAAATTATGTCTAATAGGATGCTATGGCTTTCTTAGAAAGTAAACGAATCTAAGCGAACATCAACATGGATTTAGACCAGGCAGATCCGGTAGAAACGCATCTGCTAGCTTATTTAATTTTATATGCTACGAGATGACCGTGGTAACCATGTTGTTCAATTTTATTTGACCTCTCTAAAGCTTTCGACTCCGGTAAATAAAGATATACTTTTTGATAAGTTAGATAGTATTGGAATAAGAGGTAATATTTTAAACTGGTTAATTTCTTATATGAACAACAGAAAATTTATAGTTAAATGCAATGACGCTGAGTCTGATACACATGATACCATCTTGGGTGTTCCACAGGGGTCCATTCTGGGGCCGTTGTTGGTTTTCTATATATATAAATGACCTTCCCTTGCTACATAAAGAAAGGCTTAACAATTATGTATGCTGATGATACTGTAGTCACTATATCTGCCTCAAATCGCAGTGACTTAGATACATTTGTCGCAAATATTATCGATGACATGAATAATTGGTGCAGCAGAAATAAACTAATATTAAATGAAAAAAAAAAACCGTTTTTATAAATTTTAAGCAGAGGAAGTCCATATTATTAAATAACATAAAATTAAGCACCTCAACAAAATTCTTGGGTACATATATAGATGATACATTGTCCTGGGAACCACACGGAAATCAGGTATGCAGCAAACTGAACAAGTCCTACTTCGCAATACTGCAATTGAAAGATGTCTTGGACGAGGCAGGACTCGTCGATGTCTACTATGCACTGGCATACTCCCACCTGTCTTTTAATATTTGTATTTGGGGAAAATCTAGTCAATTGCATAGAGTATTTATATTGCAAAAAGGCTTATTAGGTTACTTTTTAACCTAAATTATAGAGAAAGTTGTAGGAATACTTTCATTGCAAGGAGAATTCTAACAGCACCTTGTATTTACATATATAAATGTTTAATATATGCGAAAACTAACTTGCAAACATTTGAAACTCTCGATAGAAATCATAATTATAATACAAGACATGGAAGCCTGCTATCGATCCCACAGCATAAAACAGCAAAATATAAAGAATCACTGCAATATAATACCATTACATTATATAATAGTCTGCCAGAAGACATCAAAACCTGCAATCTGACAAAGTATAAAACCAATGTAAAAAAATTGCTTCTTCAGAATGCATACTATACCATTGATGAATTTGTGACCAGACAGGTGTAGGCATTGAACCATGAGAAATTGTGATAAAATTTGGTATAAGTTGTAAAATGTGTTTTATGGATGTTATATTTTATTTATACAATTTTAAACTGTTATATTTTATTTGTACAGTGTTAAACTGTGATGTATTTTTTATCTGACTTACCATATGTACATTAATTGTATCAAACATGGTGAAATAAAATATTATTATATATATATTATTA